>LOJH01022885.1:8941-19717 GCA_001685095.1 Ellobius talpinus
CTTCAATGAAATCAAAATATCATTTTGGATAAAATAGATGATTTAATATTGTCCAACTTAATATACATTCTGAGCAGTATTTTATTTTATATATATGACCTATTATTTAATATTATCCAGCTTAATATACATTCTAATCAATATTATATATAACATGTATTATATATAACACATATATAAAATATTATATATATAAACAATGTTATCAGTGTAATATAGGATGCATATACCAAGGTAGTATAAAATTACATCTTCAGATTCTAGACAAAGAAATAAAATATTACAAATGAGGTATCATCTTAACAGGTAGTCTCCTGGGCAAACAAGCGAATATCTATTTGTGTGCACCTTCCAATTCTTGTCCCCAGCTCTGTACCATCATAGCGTTGAGGTGAGCTTTAAGCACAATTGTTTTACAAGCATATCTTCATTCTTCATTCATGCACCTCCATAGCTACATTCTTGGAAATGTGCCTCATTCCCAGATATAGATGACCATCTAAAATGAACTTAATAATGTTTTGTAGATTTTTTGCATATATTGCTTTGTTTGGGCATATTTGTTATTTGTTTTGTTTTTTGAGAGAGTCCTTCTCTGTATAAAAGCCCTGACTGTCCTGAAACTCACTTTTGTAGACCAAGATGGTCTTGAACTCATATAGATCCTCTGCCTCCTGAGTGCTGGGACTAAAGGTATACACCACCATGCCTGAATGGGCATTTTTTAATGGCACTTGATTTTGCTTATATACTATGGTTTCCAATTTTGTGGTTTTGTGTGTGCTTGTGTGTGTCTCTGCCTGTGTATGTATTTCTGCTTTTGCTATTTGTTGGTTTGTTTGCTTGTTTTTTTTTTATTTTCTAAAGAAAGTAAGAGTGAAATGAAATAAAGTTTTTGAGATGAATGAGTGAGGTGTTGGGGGAAGACATTAGGAGAGATGAGGGAAAGCAAACTGTGAACAGACTATATTGTACAGAAAATTACTTATTTTTCAATAACAAGAAGAATTCAGGATAGTATCCACCCTGTCATAGCACTGAGGTACTGAGGATCTCATGATATATTGACAGGTACAACTGAATAAGACCTAGCCTGTAAGTTAAAATTACTCTCAAACATAGTTTTGTTTGAGAAGAACTTAGCTCTAATTTCATATATCAAAAAGTGTTCTATCTGCTACAAAACAAATATGCTGAATAAATTAATTGAAATCTTTTTTTAAAAATAAACTAAATGGTCCTCTCCTTGTCACTATATCCTGGACCATACTTCTGGTGGAAGCTTCCCACCCCACCATAAGCCAGATCAACTTCCTGAGCTCCAGGTAAGACTGTCTCACACCCTGCCCGCACTCACCAAGCATAACTCCAACTGCCCCTCATTTTCTCAGTCATCATACCTCAGCATGCACCTACTACCATACCAGAGTCCAGACCAGCATCCCAAACCACAGAGGCCAGACAAGCATGCTAAGCCCCAGAGACCAGGTCAGCTCCCTGAAAACCTAAAGGAAATAGAAGCAGTCATTAAAAGTCTCCCAACCAAAGGAATCCCAGTGCCAAATGGTTTTAGAGCAGAATTCAACAAGAATGAATATCAATAGTCATGAAAGTATTCTAAAAAAAATGGAAAAAGATGGAACATTGCCAAAATCATTGCATGAGGCCATAGTCACCTTGATGCCCAAACCACACAAAGACTCAAAAAAGAAATGGAATTACAGACCAATACCCCTTATGACCATTGATGCAAAAATACTCAATAAAATACTCAGTAAGTGAATCCAAGAACACATCAAAAAGATTATCCACCATGATCAAGTAGGCTTCATTCCAGAGATGCAGGGATGGTTCAACATATGAAAATTTGTCAATTTAGTCCACCATATAAAAAAAAAGGAAAGAAAAAATAATCTTGCCACCTCATTAGATGCTGGAAAAAGTCTGTGACACATCGAACTGCCATGACAGCAACCTACCTCTACCACTAAAGCAGTTCAGTTACATCATCACCTATCACTAGGAGCATTTCCACCAATAGCTGTGTGACACATGGACACCTTAAATGTGCCTTCCAGGCATAGCTCACTATCTCGGCTCATGCACTGCTTGCCTCTTGATCCTCTCTAACCTCTCTTGCCTCTTTTCTTCCTCTAGTCTCTTCCCTGTCTCTCTCCCTGTCTGTTTGCCTCTCTAATATCACCACTCCTATACAAACTTTTTTTTTCTTTTACTTTCTCCCTCAGACCTCTCCAATAAACCTCTTGCACAAAAAATTGGACACTCCTTCAGGATAAAATTTTGGAGATATTAGGGATACAAGGGGGCATATATAAACATAATAAAGGCAATATACAGCAAGCAACATCAAATTAAATGGCAATAAACTCAAAGCAACTCCACTAAAATCAGGAAAAAGACAACTCTGTCCACTCTTTCCATATGTATTCAATGCAGTAATTGAGGTTCTAGATACAGCAATAAGACAAGTAAGGGAGATCGAGGGAATAAAAATTAGAAAGGACGAAGCCCAAGTATTGCTCTCTGCAGTTGATATGATACATAAGTATACATAAGTGACCCCCAAAATTCTATCACGGAACTCCTGTAGCTGATAAACACATTTAACAAAGTTGTGGGATACAAGATTAACTCAAAAAAATTAATTCCCTTCCTATATACAGAGGATAAACAGGCTGAGAAAGAAGCAATACCCTTCACAAAAGTCACACATAATATAAAATATCTTGGCACAACTCTTACCAAGCAACTGAAATACCTGTATGACAAGAAATTCTTGTTTTTATGGAAAGAAATTCGAGAAGATATCAGATGGAAAGATCTCCCATGCTCTTGGATCACTAGGTTGGATTAATGTAATAAAAATGGTATTCTTACCAAATGTAATCTACAAGTTCAAAGCAATTTCCATTGAAATCCCAATAGGATTCTTTATAGAATGCTTAACTTGGTATGGAAAAACAGAAAACCCAGGATAACTAAAACAATCTTGTACAATAAAGGAACCAAGATATCATTATCACTGATTTCAAGCTCTACTACAGAGCTATAGTAATAAAAACAGTACAATATTGGTATGAAAAACAGACCAGTGGAACAACAGAATCAAATGGAAGACCCAAAGGTAAATCGACACTCTTATGAACACCTGATTTTCTATAAAGAAGCCAAAATTATACAATGGAAAAAGAAAGGCTCTTCAACAGAAAGTGCTGGTCTAACTGGATATCAGCATGTAGTAGGATGCAAAAAGATCCTATCTATCACCCTGCACAAAACTCAAATCCGAGTGGATCAAAGACCTCAAGATAAATCCAGACACAGTGAACCTGTTAAAAGAGAAATTGGAAAATACTCTTCAATACAATGGTACAAGAGACAACTTCCTGAACAAAATACTAATTAATGGTACAGACAGCAAGATAGACAATTAATAATCAGGATCTCATGAAACTGAAAAGCTTTTGTAAGGCAAAGGACACTGTCAATAGGACAAATTGACAGTCACCAGAATGGTAAAAGATGTTCATCAACCCCACTCTGACCTAGTGGTAATTTCCAAAATGTATAAAAACTTAAGAAACTAGACATCAAAAAAAACCTAAGCAATACAATTCAGAAATGGAATAAAAATGTATAAAGAGAATTGTCAACAGAAGAATTCCAAATGGCTGAGAAACATTTAAAGAAAGGTTCTACATCCTTAGCCATGAGGGAAATGCAAATCAAAATTACTCTGAGATACCATCTCACACCTGTCAGAATGACTAAGATCAAACAACACAAGTGACAGTTCATGCTAGAGAAAATGTGCAGTAAGGGTAAGATTCATCCATCGCTGGTAGGCGTGCAGACTTATACAGTCACTTTGGACATCAATATAGCAGTTTCACAAATAATTAGCATTTGATCTACCTCAAGACCCAGCTATACCACTCTTAGGCATGCCCAAAACATGTTCAATCATACCACATGGCCACTTGATCAACTATGTTCATTGCAGCTTTATTTGTAATAGTCAGGACTTGGAAACAATCTAGATGTCCCTCAATGGAAGATGGATAAAGAAAATGTGGTACATCTACACAATGGAGTTATTACGCAGTTCTTAAAAACAACGACATCATGAAAGTTACAGGCAAATGAATAGAACTGGAAAAGAAATCTTCTTGAGTTAGGTAGCCCAGACCCAGAAGGACAAACATGGTATGTACTCACTCATAAGTGGATATTAAATGTAAAGTAAAGGATAGCCACGATACAACCCACAGGCCCAGAGAGACTAGACAACAAGGAGGACCTAAGGAGGTAAGCTAGGATTTCTATTTCTAAGTGTGGAGTGGTCACCTGATAAGTTATCATAAGAAGAGTGTATAATTAAAACATGTTTGTGTGTATGTGTGTTGTTGTTATTCTTGCTCTAAAAAAAAACAGAACCCCCCCCTCTGGCACAAGGACATCTCTACAAACTCAGCTCTGTCCCAAACAATGTCAGTGTATACCCTGTTCTAGTAGCATTTTCTTTGCATTACCTCACTTTGCATTTACTTCCTTGGAGCTTTCAGCATTTGTTTTACAATTCCATATATTAAATTCTGTTCAAAACTAGTGTTTTTATGTTTTTCTTACGTGATCTATGTTGGTGCTTGTCTGTGAGTCAGTCTTCTCACTGTTTATCAAGAGTGCTGAAAGTCATTAACCATACCATATCCCTCTATACAAGAATGTAAACATTACCTAAATCTGCATGTATATATACTATAATTATAGACACAGAGAGAGAGAGATGAGAGAGAGAAAACACTCCCTAGAACCCTTCTTTTTATCTTCCTTTTATCTAAGATGGTACAAACATATACACACACAGATGTCCATGTATATCATCATAGTAACAAGCATTACCTCATGGTGAAAAAGAATAATGGGCTGATTTTCACTTTTTACACAAAAGTTATCTCTTTGATCTTTTGATAAAACCATTTCTATTTTGAAAATACCATTATAATATTTTCTGTATACATAAATATTATAAAATATTTCAGATTAATTTGATTTATTGTATTAATTAGACACAATATGTAATTAGTAGCAGGAACAATTCTAGTCATACTGAAAAATAACATAAATTCTTTCAGTTATAGCCTTCATATATATTTGTTAAATTAATGTATTTTAGTATATAGATGATTTCATTTTATTACCACATTGTCATTTCTCCTATTGACGTTTCAAGCCTAACTATGTTTATTTTAATATGAAACACCACTTAACATGAAACAAACTTGATAGTACTAGGAGTTAGAAGGCACGTAAACAAAAGACTTTGAGACCAAGTAAGATGAAGGCCCAAGCTTACAGTTGGTAATTGCCACTCCCAGGCACCTGTTTTCACTGGAACTGAACATCAGGATGGTACATGATTGCAAAGAATGTCTGAGAGGGATAACGGAACTTCCATAGAACACGCGAAACATTCAGTGATTCCATTTAGTTGGTTAGTGCTACAAACTTAAAGCTATTTAAATGTAGTATTTATAGTGTGTTAATAACTGTAATAAAAAAGGAAAAAATGACAACATGTAGCTATGCTATAACAAGCAGATGGTGGCTGAAAATGGGCTGCCTTCAAGTGTTCCCATTCTTTTTCAATTCATGTACAGTTATAGAAATAAGCATTTGTGTTCCCAACTCAACTACAAGATATAACACATAGCTGCCTTACCAGATGAAGTTTCTTCACAATAATTACTTATTATCTGAATTCAGTATTGATATTCCATAGCCATAAATGGTGATTTTGAAGGTACAGAAATATCATTATTTCTGTCTAACATCTTGCTTATAATTAGAATATCTTTAAAAATAAAAGATTGACAACCATACTTTATAGGTACACTTTGTTTCAAAAGACATACCAGATTCTTCCCAGATTTCACTGGTAGTATCTTATTTTAGTGATTATTATGATGTGATTGATATACCAGTCCTGAATATCAGTCAACATATTTGTCACTCTTTATATTCGATAGGTGGCATGAGTCGGCAATAATATGTTTTTAAATCTTCATCTCTCAGGAAACAGACTCAACTCACAACCCAGTCAGGAGGAAATTGTGTTCTGGGTCTATCATTGGTTTTATGCCACTAAATTTAATATCTGTTCTAATTATTTCCATTTAACAATTTATTAGTCTTGGTGTCTTAATTCATTAAGTCGTTGCAAGAAAAACTGATATAGAAGTTGTCTTTCCTATCATAGATCATCATGTCTTAAAACATTTAAATTATCTGCACCATGATTTGTTACAAAGAGACAACTGAATTCTTGAGCCTCTCTTCATCTTCCCCAAAGAAAACTACTCTATGCCGTCTGACAAACATGCACAATGAAGCATGAATGTCATGCATGTAAGTATGATATGAGCAGCTTGCGCTTAAGTATGACGTCATTCTATCTTTATGATACTGTTACAGCCTCAGGTCAGACACTGACGAGTTCCAGGCATCACATCTACAAAAACCCCTGAAGCAATTTCAATGTGTTCTTTGTCTGGTTCTCCTTAAATCTGCAACAATTATACAGTCTTGAACTGTTTTTCAAAGACAATTCTTGTTCTGTTACTTTTTTTTCCTTATATGTTCCAACAAACGCATGTGGGGATGTGAAGAAAGAGGAACCAACATTACTGTTGGAAGGATAATGAAGTACAGTCACTACAGAAATCAGCATGGAGGCCCATCAAGAAAGGGTAAATAGAATTACATATGACCCACCTAAAGCACTCCTATATATCTATCCAGTGGCCTCTATGTCCTATCACAGAGGTGCTTCTGCATTCATATTTATTGCTGCATTATTCACAGTAGCAAGGAGATGTATCAAGCTAGATGCCCATCAACAGATGATGACATTTGAGTAAACATAAACATTGGGATTGCATTCAGCTGTAAATAAAAATAAATTCAGGAAAAAAGACGGGATTAGATAGTCTTACATGACTGAAGAAACTCAGACGCATAAAGGCAAATATAATGCAAGCTCTCTCTCCTATGCAGATACCAGTTTATATTGTTTGCATCTATGCATATATGTGGTGAGGAAAGATGGCCATCATTAGAAAAAGGGAAAAAGGTGTTAAGGAAGTGGGGGATGAAATAAGATAATAAGATACGTGGTTCATGAAAGGAGAAAGGAGGCTGTGGGTGTGGTGAATGGGCGGGAACAAAATTGGGTCAGATGAAGAAAAAGGAAAAGGAACACAAGACTGTTTTGAGTATGTTGGGGACTGAACTCTGGACCTGGAGCATAGTAAGTAAATCCTTTTCTACACTCCACTTTCAAGTTTCTGTCAATTTTTTTAAACGCCACAATAAAATCTAACAAATGGCTCCAAAGTCTGTAGTTGATAAAACCTAGAAATGAATTTTTCTGTTCTTTTCTGACTTCATCTCTTCCTATAGATCCATGTTTTATTTTTATTTATGTCCTTAGTAAATTGCTACCAACTTTTAAAATTTTTCCATGATGCCATATATTTACCATATTTTGTTTCAGATACATGTATGTATTTTAAATATAATGCAGTACAGAGATAATAAAATATAATACATGTGTTTTATTATAAAAATAAAAGGGTTTTTATCAATGTATTTCTTTGTTTTGCATTGTTTACTGAAAAAAATTCTCTGCTTTTGATCCATCTATGAACCTACTCATCTTCAAGCCTTAGCCCTTCAAAACAACTACACCCCCTTGCACAACATGTTTATCTGACTCTTTCTGATACCAGACTCTAAATCTGCTAAAGAGGGGAAGGAACTCTTTCTTAATGTATGCTTGATTTGTTTGTACATCCCCAACAACTGAGTACCATGTTTATTCTATCCATTTGTGATAGCTAAAAACTTAATACTGCACAGCTGCAATTATAAAATTTGAAACATTATTAAACCAAAGCCACAATAAGATTGAAGATGGAAAACAGAGCCATAATCGGTACTGCTGCCCAAAGGCAATTCTACAAACAGTCTACATTCTTGACTTAGTTACACTTTGTTTTTGTGAAAGGATTGCACTATGTAGCTCAGGACCTTAAACTCATCCTTCTTCTCCCTTGGTCTCACAAGGGCTAGCATTATAGGTGCATTCCGTCATGCCTAACTCTACCTATATTCTTTTCTTATGATTTATTTAGTTGTATTTATATGTATGAAGGTTTTGTTTACACATCTGTATGTGCATGTTGGGTAATAATGGAAGTCAAAAGAGGTCATCAGATCCCCTACAACTTGAGTTATCAATAGTTATGAGCCCTGTTGTGGGTGCTGGGGATTAAACCTGAGTCTTCTGTAAAAGCAGAAAATGCTCTCAACCACTGAGCCCTGTCTCTAGACCATAATATACTATGTAAATAAGTATTGAAAACAATTGGCTCAGGCTTGTGCTACATGTCCTTAGACATGTTGTTATTTTTGGTTACAGAAAACAAATGAAGGAAAGGTGATGCTTAGTTGTAGTTCAATGAATTAGATCTACTCTATGTGTTCCCAGGAGACATTATATTCCAACTCAATATTTTTTGTTCAACTTTTCCCAGGCATCAGTTTTTGCTTCTACTTCAATTATTTTAGCCATCAAGAGAGATCCTCTCTCAAGTAGTTGCTTTGCCTCCTCTTAATGCCCTTGTACACTTTCCTACCTTTCATCTGCCAAATTTATGGTTTATGGTGGACAACTAAGTAATATATTTCAATATTCATTATAGTTATTCTTTCTACTAAGGGAAGTCTTTAACAGACAAATAAATAAAATCAAAGTACAAAAATACTTTAAGAGGGTCCTCTTTCTAAAAGCATTATAGGAAATCCTGAGAAAAAAAAGAGTTAATGTAAGATTTTTAGAAGTAGGAAATCATGAAAAAGAAGCATTTGTTAAGGCTCAAGAGTTAAGTTGAGCTCATTTATTTCCTAAGGGGAAATGGGCAGCAGAAAGAGAAAGTCAGAATTTTTTTAACATTATTTCCCAAGTTTTTATTTATGACTCTCAGTAAAATTTGTGGTTAAGAAAATCTGGCAACATTTAAACCAAAAAAATTTTTTTACAGTAATAGCTATAACACAAGACAGACCTGTAACTCATCACACTATGAAAATGTGTACAGTGTTCACAACCATGTAACTAATAAATGTTAATAAATGTGTTGAAGTATACCAGCAAATCATGACTACCCAACACACAGCAGGAAAAGATTCATCAGTCAAACTAGGTATCACACATAGCTCAGTCCCCTCTTTTAGGAAGCTTATAGGCTAATGGGATATGGTTGGTATATAAAGAAATGCAACAACACATTATATACATATTTATTAATCAGAATATAACCAGTTAATTAGAATTATTATAAAGAACAACATGGGGTTGGTGAGATGGCATCATGGATAAAGAAGCTGAAAGGAAAATCTGGCAACCAGATTCCAATCTTCAGGACCCACATGAAAACAAACAGAGAGGACTAGCTCAAACAAAATTGTTTTTTGACTGCCACTCCGATGCCATGGCGCGTGCATGCGTGCACACACACACATAATAAAAAAATTTAAGTAAAAGAAGAAACTTAATATAAGGTATACTGAGGTGGAAAATGGAAATCATGAAGAAAACAAAGAATACGTAAGTATTCCAATACTAACAACAACAGGGAGTTATGTCATCATTAGAAGACAAAAGTACCAGAATCATCTGTCAGAATTTAGAACCCTGGAAGACAAAGTGTTTGTCGGCTTTCTGTGTCTATAATACCACGGAAAGGCCATATCTGTTTATCAGGAACCAACTGCTGCTCTAGCTCACCTCTACAGTAAATGTGGAATCAGTTCATTTCTAAGAGCATAGCCCTCATTAAATAATTATCTCCTAAAGATCTCACTCTGTGTAGCTTCCACAGAGGCTTTTCAATTTTCATATATGCTTTTGTGGGGCATCCAAGAGCAGCAGCAAAGTGACAGCGGCAAGCATGAATATGCAGACCACCTACGATGACAAGAAATGCTCTTCATGAAGAAGAATGTTTTTGGCCATTTCATCTTCTCATCAGTGTTATATGACATTGGCGCATTGATCAAAAAAATTCAACTAGTATCAGTGACATGATAATATAAAAAGTGTGTAGCATATGGTCTATCTATATCTTGAGCAACCTCTGTGCTGAATAAAGTAGATAAAAATCAAAGAAGTTCAGAGAGCCTTAAATAAAAAGTATCAGTAATTCTTCATACTACAATTTTAAGAAGAGTTAAAGGAGGAAAGGGGACAGAGAGGGAAGGGGGAAAGAAGATAAGGTAGTAAGGAACAGACTGAAAGAATGAGTAAAGAGAGAAAGACCAAAAATAAAGACCATTTAAGTGCCAACCTTATTTAAAATGACTCTGTAGGGGGCAGTGCTTATAATTTTATTATCTATATTTTATGGTAGTAAAAAACAAATATTAGATACTAAGATATAAAAATAGTGCAAGTGACTTTTCCACAGAGGTAGCAATTTAGGGAATGCCACCAGCAAAAAGAATACTTTCTTCACACCCAGTTTTTGCATAAGATCAGAAAATGATTGAGGAGGAAAAATTAAGACTTATTTTTTTTTTATTAAAAAATTTCCACCTCCTCCCATTTCCCTCCCCCTCTCCCCGCTCCTCCTCCCCCTACTCTCCAATCCAAAGAGCAGTCAGGGTTCCCTGCCCTGTGGGAAGTCCAAGGTC
>LOJH01022886.1:1793-19717 GCA_001685095.1 Ellobius talpinus
GTGTGTGTGTGTGTGTGTGTGTGTGTGTGTGTGTGTGTGTGTGTGTCTGTGTGGAAAGCAGCCATGCTGATGGGTGTGAAGGTAAGACACTATACTTTTAATTTACCTTTTTTTCTTCTCAAGAGTCCAGAGCTCTCTATGACCTAGTCAGTCTCTCATGGGAAGCCACATTCTTTAATTAAGTGAGCATTAGCTCACTAGAATGAGCATGTGTGTAATGGGTTGATAAAAACCTAAGGCAAGTGTTAAATCCTCTAATGATGCCAGGAAGAACTCTCTTTCCAACCAGCATAAAATGATTATTTTGGGACAAATAACCCTCACATGTCTTAATCTCATTTCAACCTCCCATCTTTGAAATCAACAGGAAACTAGATGGAGGAAGAGAGGGAGAGAAGCGATGAAGGAGAGACGGGAGCATCACATCCAGGCTGCAGGACAGAGAACAAGCTTGGAGGAGAGGGTGCTCCTTCTAGCTGGTCATGTGCAGAGGATGCCACCTCTTGTACTGTCTGATGTCTACTGTTCTCAGTTATCGATATTTTCATCCTAACATCTGTCAGGGGACCTAAGATAAAGATCGCTCATTCAAATGCCAAATTCTCTGCCCACAGACATTCTTGTTTACCAGTTTTTGAACTTGTAAAATATGAGGCATGACCTGAACTAAGCATACTCAGATACAGGTCTCCAGTTGAGCATGATTTACACACGGAGACCACTCACTAGATAGATAGTTCACTCTGCCTTCTTTGCATCGGAGACAGCCCTGGGATTGTCTCCAGCCTTCTCCTTGTTGCTCCAAGCTATAAACCTTTCTTCAGTCCTCCAAATGCTATGCAGTTGGCTTTGCCCCCACCCATTGCATCCACGCTCAAAAGCTATACAGCCTTTGTATAACCGCCTTTGTGTAATATGTCTAGAGGTGTGAAGCTAGCGCATATAACAGCAGCCACTGATCACCTTGTAGATCTAAGCATTCATACACAGGGAAGAAGAAAGTTGTAGAACAAAGAGCTACTGCCCACTTAAAATGAACCAAATGTTCATTTTCTTCCACTACCTGCCCACCTTTCCCTCACCTAATACCGAGTCCAACAGCAACAGGCAGGTTTTATTTTTAAAGGATATGAAGACCCAAGTGGCACATAGATACTTGATAATTTAATTTCAAAGCGTACCTCTTGTATCCAATTGCTTTAACATGAACTCATAATAAACTTAAAAAAAATAAGCAAGCTATAGCGTAAAATGGAAAGAATAGAAATTCAGATATAGATTAAAATCAAATCCTACCTGTGTTCTCAACCGTGTAATCTGGAATATGGCCTTTTGTCATATGCAGCCTCAACTTTCTCATCCAGCAAATGAGACTAGCAGCTAATACTGAAGCTACTGTGGGAACTGACATGGTCACCATATGCTTCTGAAAGTCTCCGGTAGAACTCTTTTATTTTTTATTATCTTTATTCATCTATTTATTTTATATCCCAGCCTCAGCACCCCCCCATCCTCCCCCCCAAGTCCCTCTCCTCCAATCCTCCTTCCCATCCCCCAATCCCTTCCTCTTCCATCCCCATCCAGGAAAGGGCAGGTCTCCTATGAGTATCAATAAAACATATCAATGTGATATCAATTTGATAAGAATGAGCATCAATAAAACATATCAAGTTGCAGTAAGACTAAGCGCCTCCCTGTGTGTTAAGCCTGGGGAAGGCGGCCCAGCATGAGGAGTAGGGTCCCAAAAGTCAGTATAAGAGTCAGAGACAGCCCTGTTCCCATTGTTAGGAGTCCCTCAAGAGGATGAAGCTACACAACTGTCACAGATGTGCAGAGTGCCTAGGTCAGTCTCATGCAGGCTCCCTGGCTGTCAATTCAGTCTCTGCGAGCTCCTAAGAGCCCAAGTTAGTTGGTTGTGTTAGCCTTCCCATGGTGGCCTTGACCTCTCTGGCTCCTACACTCCTTTCTCCTCCTCCTCCACAGGATTCCCGAATCTGCCTAATGTTTGGCTGTGGTTTTCCGTAACTGCCTCCATCAGGTGCTGAATGACACCTTAACAAGGGCTTGGGGGGCTGTATCATGGAAAACTATTTCATGTTGCAAACAAGATGATTAATAAGTTTTTAACACAATGGACATTAGTTTCTCTCTTGAATTAATCTCTCATTCATAAAGGCTTAAAGCTAGTGTGGTGTATCTTTTGTGTGAACAGCAATGGATTCAGATAGCATTTGGAGATGCTGTTCATAAAGAATAAATAGGGACTTTTTTAATGGCATATTCACAACAGAGCAAAATATTTATGTGTGATTTCTCTCATAAGCAGAATATTCTTTCTCCCTCCATAAGGTAAAAAACAATTGTGAAATTCTACCTGGTTGAACAGCTTTCTGGGTGGATTCTTTAGTGGAATTTGGTCCTTTCTCATTGGTAAATTGCACAAGTCACAACTTGGTGAGCTTAATATTGATATTCCCAATCTAATCATGACTTGTAATATCTGTCTTCTCTTATATGTCCACATCCTGCTGGCTGAAACAGGATACCAATGTTTAATAACCAAGATGATGTATCTTGGGAGCGTCTACAGCAGCTGTGTGTATTCTTAGGGCTCAGAGTCACTGCAGTGGCCTCAGGAGCAGCTCTGCTAATGCTTTTACAGTAGCAAAGTGCAATTATCCATCTAGACACAAAGAGTTCAGGTTCTAATCATGTAATCAATGTAAAAACCATGAGGGGAGCAAACAAACGGAAATGGACCAGAACCCACTCACTTCTTTGGTCGGATCTTAACACCGACTGCTTTACTTACGCTCAGCATCCTCAAAAGCCGGACCCGTTCCAGGTGACTTGTCATCCTCAGGTGTGTTCTCTCCCTGTCTGCTGTTCTACCATAGCTTCGCATCTGGCCCCATGCTTTTCCTCATCTGGTCATAGCGACCCCCGCAGCCCAGAATATTGGTCCTTTATGCAACTTCACTGAGAGGCAGAAAAAGCAGCTATTGCTCCTACAACAGCTTTTCACCTACAGCCCCAAATGACTACAATAACCACCCCTCCCCATCCCATTTTTTTTTAAAGAAAACCCTTAACCTCCTACACAGTGAAGCCTATGGTTGGCACAGTCTTCTGGCTTCTGCTGTTTAAGAACAGTTTATTCAACCGCTTCCTTGTTCTGTCTGCATCATTCCGTGCAGAATTCTAGGTTCACATGTCTTGCAGGCTGTAGCTTGCACTGTGGCTCTAATGATGCTGTCCTAATGCCTTTCCCTGAGCATCATTTCTGTTGTGTCTTTTACCAGCTAAAGGCTTTCTGAGGTGCTGGCATCAGGACATATCAATCATATATTACCAGGAACTATTCTTTTTAGCACTGATTTTTGCACAAAGGTCCATTTTTCCTGAGCTGTTACCCGAGAATCTCAGGGGAAGCCCCTCTTCTCCGCTGGCTCTCTTCTCAGGCCACTAGGAAATAATACGTGAGGGAGTGTACATTCAACAGCGGTAGTGTGAGCTTGTGTCTGGGAAAGTAGAAGTGCCACAGTTGTCTAGTTAGGGTTACTCTGCTGGGATGAAACACCGTGACCACAAGCGAGTTAGAGAGGAAAGGGTTTCTTTGGCATCCACTTCCACATGACAGTTCATCATAAAGGAAGTCAAGACAGGAACTCAAACAGGGCAGGAACCTGGAGGCAGGAGCTGATGCAGAGGCCATGAAGGGGTACTGCTTCCTGGATTGCTCCTCATGGCTTGCCCAGCCTGCTTTCTTATAGAACCAACCCAGGGATGGCACCACCTGCAATGAATGGGCTGGGCCCTCCCCTTTTAATCACTAATTAAGAATACAGACAGAGCATAGAGTGGCGTTTTCTTAATTGAGATGTTCTCCTGTCAATGGCTTTAGTTTGTGTCAACAGTTCACTCTGAGAAGAGATTAACAACAAGCTCTAGAGTTTGTTTCCAGAGCTTTCCCAGAGGTTTGTTTTTTTCTAATCAAGCTTGTCATTTTGTACTGATATATTTGTAAAATAAAACTAAACGGTCAGTAGAGAAACCACTGCATATTAGGACATCACTGATACCATAGATCCCAGACTGTCATGTAATCTTTACACAGTTCCCCTACTTCCATGTTTAACTTGTTGAAAAACTGTTTGGAGCACACGAGTCAGTGTTCTTCTACCACTTTAAGCAGCAGTGACGTAGAGAATTCACAAGTCCCAGTCAGGTGGGGTTTGGAAGTCTCTTGTTCATGCCTTATTCTCCATCCTTCACTGGCAGCTGCATCATTCCAAGTGATCAGCTAAGATTCCCGATACAGTCAAGGCTTTAAAAATGGCCATGACCAGAATAAGCAATGATGACCACTAAGATTCATTTTCCAGTAAACATGTTTACATGAATTTCAGTAAAGATGTTTACATGAATTTTGAGAAACACTAAATCCACTTCCCTTTTGTGCATCATCGAAAAATGTGGTCAGAAAGCTATTTCTAGATACTCTCGTTTGGAAACTCTGGTCCACCAAGGCACTCACTGCTTTTTTTTTCTACTTGTAGATGGAGTGAGGATGCCCCACAGGCTCATATGTTTGAATACTTGATGCCTCGGTTGGTGGAACTGTTTGGGAAGAATTAGGAGGCATCATGGGAGGAGGCGTGTCACTGAGGGCAGGCTTGAGGTTTCAAAGTCCCGGCTATTCCCAAGGTAGTCTCTGCAAGCTATTCTCTTCCTGGTGGTTGTGTGAGCTCTTAGTTACTGTCCAGCACCATGCCTGTGGTCCTGCTGCCATGCTCCCCATCATGATGGTCATGGACTCCCTCTCTGAAATTGTAAGCTGCAAATAAACTATTTCTTCTATCACTTGCTTTAGTCGTTCATAGCCATAGAAAAGCAACTAAGATACTCCTCATCCTGCGCCCCTGAGAAGCGTGGGAAAGCCAGGGGCTGCTGGTCTCACAAAATCAGAGATTTGAATTCTCACACACTGTTATTGATGTGGAAATGCCATCTGCTACCTAGTAATGTGGAACACAGGCAGTACAGAATGGCGTATTATTCTGGAGAAACTCGAGAAGGTCATTTTTTTTTCTTTGAGCCAGGTTCAGTCATTTTACATGCATCACTGAAGTTGTAGTAACCCAATACTGAAAGCAGGCTGTAGGGAGAGGCAGAAGAAAGGGAGAAACATTTAAAGGCAAACAACGCTAATTATCTGGATGGACAAGAATTTGCCCAAGAAGGCCCCAAAGAGACTTGCCGACTATGTCAGTGACTGAACGGAAAAGACAAGATTTAAAATTTGACATATATGTGACAAGAGGTACACTGTGTGTCAGCAGATGCATGCATAATTGCACACTGCCAGACCAGACTGATACTAGCTATTGTTTCATTGATTCTGCTGGCAGCATTAAGAGAAAGAAAGAAACTCAGGGACACAGCTACCTCTTCCATTACTTCCTCCCTCTCTTCCTTCTTCCTGGACATCTCCCCGAGTTTGGGAGGTTGGCATATCATGCTCATTGACATTTATTTTACTTTCGTTTTATGCTTATTTTAAGTAATTGTTACATATGCAGTTATTGTGCATTCATAGATAACGCATATGAATTTTCCATGTATTTAACCATATATATGATTATATTTGAATGTATTCTTTTGCCACTAATATGCATACAAAGGTGTCTTGGCTAGGTTTTTATTGCTAGGATAAATACAACAACCAAAAGCAATTTGAGGAAGAAAGAGATTATTATTTTTACAGTTCCAGGTAACAGTCCCTTACTGAGGAAAGTCAGGGCAGGAACTAAAGGAACCAGAGTCAGGAGCTGAAGCAGAGGCCATGAGGAGTGCTGCTTGCTCAGGCCAATTTCACATAGCATCCAGGACCACCTTCCCAGGGTGCCACTCTCCCCAGTGGACTGGACCCTCCTCTATCAATTAGAAATCAGGAAATGCCCCAAGACTTGCCTACAATCTGATGAAGACATTTGGGTTTTGGCAGTTGAATTTCCTCTTCCTTTTTGACTCTAGCTTGTGTCCAGTTGAAAAAAAAAAGGATCAAAGGATATTCAACATCCTCTTAGAGAGAAGCAGGTTAAAACCATGAGACAGCAGCATACATAGCAGAGTGGCTAACATGGAAGAGGGTAAGGACAAATTCCAGAGGGCTTGGAGGAGCTAAGTTACTCATTCTGTGTTGATGACAATGGGATACAACACGGTGTCCCTTATAGTCAGTCCATTTCTACTGCTCTAACAACAACAACTACAAAACCTTGACTGGAGATTTTGTAAACGGGAGGTGCAGCTTCATTGCTCACAATCCCGTACACACTGATTCTATGTTTGTTAAGAGTCTGGTCTTCGTTCTCAAGCCAGCAAAATTTTGCTGTGCCCTCTCATGGAAAGTGAGAAGAAAAGATTTTTAATATCTCTTTTATAAGATCATCAATCCTATCACGGAGACTGTAATCCCAACTTAATCATATCCACAGGCTGCACATCTTAACGCTGTCACATTGACTTACACCCACCTTTTCTTTGAGACAGGAACTGGCTTCAAACTCACCAAGCAAGCTAGGCAGGCCAGCCAGTGAGCTACAGGGATTTACCAATTTCCATTTCCTCAGTGTGGGATAAGAAGGATGTGCCACCAGGTTTGGTTTTTCTTTGTTAAATGTGGGTTCTGGGAATCAAACCCAGGTTCTTGTAGTTACAAGGCAGGAAGTTTATTGACTTTACCGATTTATCTCTCTAGACCCTTCATATAACACTTTTAACTAAGGGCAAACTCTATTCAGATTTAATTAGTGTTTACTTAATGCTCTTTATTCAGACCAGATCTATATGCCAAGACACTGCAATACTGAATCACCATGTAGAACACTTATTTATTCAATCATTTACTTACATCATTATGCAAGGATATGTATTGTACAGCTTGGTCATATGTGGCTATGCACGTGTGCATGTGTGTGGGTGTGTACACATTGTATATACAGGCATCTGTGGATATATCCATATGTATGTATAGGAACAACTGTCCACATGAATGTGAAGACAAGAAGTCTACATTGAATGTCTTTCCCATCACTCTCTACATTATTATTATTATTATTATTATTATTATTATTTTGAGACAAGTTTCTGACTGGAAACAGGCTCAGCAATTCAGCTAAGTTGGGTGGCCAAGAACTTCAGGGATGTGCTTGTCTTTGTACCCCCCTCCCCCCAGTGTTGGGGTTATAGACATGTGCTACCACACATGGTCTTTAAGTGGGTGCCAGAAATCTGAACTCAGGGCTCCATGTTGGTGCAGGAGGCACCTTACTGACTGAGCAATCTCCCCGGCCTCTATAGTATGGGTTTTAATTCAATACTACGTTTTGGTTTTTACTTTGTTACTCAAAGTTTTCCAGAGACCATTATTAGGATCGTTTCCATTTGTTAGTTTATTCCTTTGGTAAATCTCCCTATTTTTCTACTTCCTAATGAAGGGGGAGTTAGCTTCTTCTAGAGAGTAAGAAAAACAGTGAAAAATGTAAGGTACACATTACAGCAACATTAGGTTAGAAGGAAGATTAAGAATTAATACAACATGACAATGTCCACAGCACTGAGAAGGATGCACGAGGGCTTGTAGCTAACATGAGATAACCCAGCTAAAGAGAGAAGATGGACAAGGCTCTGGTCCCATTGCCCCAACAAAGACCTCTGGAAATCCAGACAAGACACTACCAGCCTTCCATATATTTTAGTTCTAATGCAGCTAATTATGACTGTCTAAATTTCAAGGGAAACTGGCTTCTAACAAAGCCTCTGCCCATTTTAAGGAAGAGACTTCAGACCATCTTGTAGACAAGGAATTGAGTCGTCCGAAGAAACAAAGAGCGTAGGGTAATTAACTGTACCTGAGACACTTCAGGGGCAGCAGCAGCAACACTAGGGGGTAACTAGAAGCTAGCAGACAGTTAAGGCCAACAAGTTAACAAGTCCAGAGTCAGATATGAATAAAGGGAACTTCAACCATGCCTGAATGGGTGGACAACATGAAAAACCAACACGAGCTTCTCTCTGGTTGAACCTGGAGATGATGTATTAAGTGGGGTGGGGGTTCTAATTGGCTAGCTAACGACATTATTATAGTCTTTGGCCATAGACTAATAAAATGTCCCTGGATAAGCAAGCCTTGGCAACCCACCCGAGGCCCCTCTCATTCAGGCTGAGAGCTTTATTTTCCTATTTATTAAATCTCAACATCCTGGTCTATCTTCTCTTCACCTATTCTTTCCCTTTTCTGTAATGCTCTCGGTAAGTTTCGCTTTCTGTTCACCTACTCTTACAAATGTCCTTAGCGGCCTTGTAAAAGAGGTCCTTGAGGCCCTCTTAGCCCCTCTGCCATGGGACTACACTGCAAGAAGGCAACTGTCTGTGACCTCAGACACTTCACCTGACCCTATTCCAAGCCTACAGTCCCTTCAACTTTGACTTCTCAGTCTTGGGTCCTGAGACGAGCTTGTGAAGAAGCCATGTAGTCTTGTATTCGTGTTATAGGGCATCTCAGGTGGACTAAAAAGCTTTCCTTGCTCCTAGGCTACACAAATGAGTCCTGTGTGTTGGCAAGGAGGTAGAAAACAGAATGAGAAACAGACATTCCAGATTTAGAATATTGAGCAAGAAGCCACTAAGGTGTTTGTCATCAAATACAAAATAGATGTAGCTATAGAGCCAGAGAAACCTTCCAGATAGCTGTTCTCCGTGTTTCTAGCAGTCTTTATGCCTTTGTTTCATTAAAATATGAGCATAATGTTATGCTGGCTATATGCCTGGGACTAAACTTAGCTATGCAGTGAAACTCCTAACCCAGTTGTTCCAGGGATCATTTACATTATAGCAATTTTCATTGAAGCTCAATTTTGATCAGCGAGTCTTCAAAAAATGCTTCACTTCAGAGAGGCAACAGGAGTCTTTGTGTTTGTTTCCACTATAAAAATAATTTGTGTACTCTGGCAGTGCAGTATTAGAAGCTCACACAAATGGACCCCATCTGTCAGGGTCATTTCCATTTCTCCCAGTTAGAATCCAAAAGTGAATTTCTGGTTTAATGCATGGTCTGTGATGGTTTTCCCACTGAGGTACTGTGTTCACCAATCCCCACAGTGCAGAGGAGTCCCTCTCAGCCAGTTTGTGGTCTCTGGGCTCACTCCCCTCAGCACCCTGGCTCTGTTCCTTTCCTTCTAAATATTGCTGGGATGCATAATGCTGAATCCCAACAGCGGATAGTAAAGGCATTCCCCAGCAGGCAAACAATACCTTGCCGTGCTTACTGGATGACTGACTTTAAAGCTTATGGATCTACTTCAAATCGTGTATATGAGTTGAGAAGAACACAAGCTGTTACTTATCTCTACCTTGCCTTCCAGCGTCTACCCGACACCCCTCCCTACTTTTCATGCCAAGACACAATTTACTGAAGATCAGAAAACATTGGGAATTAGAAAGCAGTTCATTTGAAAACATGGTTCACCTGTTGTTAATCTCCATACTTTGTTAGAAATTTCTAGGTTATATGATGTCATGTATAGAGATGTAATACCACAGGACCTTACATAGAATCTGTGCTCCAAATATTCTGGCTGCTGCTGGCCTAAGTATTATTGCTGTGAAGTATGACATAAGCTTTGCTTATGCTGGCTCTAGTAAACAAAAGTCTATATGGGTCTCGTTTAAGATGATTTTGAACTATGTGCCCCTACAGAGGGGCTATATATCTCTTCATATATTTGTTTTCATATATGTCTCCTCATAATGTCCATACGGAGATGCTGAGATGTGGCACCCAGGGGGAAGTTGGGGATAGTGTGTAGAATTACAAGCACTGTAACTATGCCTTATTGTTAATATCAGGGTGTTCGCCAAGTATATTTCTTTCATCTGCAATCAAAGAAAGGACAAAGAACCACTGGGAGTGCTCACAGCTGTGGACAGATTTCAGCCAAGCCTACGGTCTTCTGCTCTTGTCTAAGAGTACTGTCTGTCCTTCAGAATATTCATGTCCCCTTTTTACATTAGACCCAGCAATACCACTCTTGGGCATATACCTAAAGGATGCTCAATCATACTACAAGGACACTTGCTCAACTATGTTCATAGCAGCGTTATTCGTAATAGCCAGAACCTGGAAACAACCTAGATGCCCCTCAACCGAAGAATGGATAAAGAAAGTGTCTTTATTTACACAATGGAGTACTACTGAGTGGTTAAAAAACAACAAAAAAACACAAAAAAATGACATCTTGAAATTTGCATGCAAATGGATGGAACTAGAGAAAACCATCCAGAGTGAGGTAACCCAGACCCAGAAAAACAAACACGGTATGTACTCCTCATTCATAGGTGGATATTAGACGAAAAGCATAGGATAACCAGCCTATAGTTAATGACCCCAGAGAAGCTAGGAAACATGGAGAACCCTAAGAGTAAACACACATGGATCCCTCTCGAAAGGGGAAATAGACAAGATCTCTTGAGAAAATTGGGAGTGTGGGGGTGGCAGGAGAAGGGAGGATGGAAGGAGAGGAGGAGGGGAGAAAAGGAGAAGGGAGGAGAACTTGATGGAAAGGGATGGTCGAGATGGGGGAAGGACAGAGAGGGAGAGCTAGGAAAGAGATATCTTGATTGAGAGAGCCATTGTGGGGCTTGCAAGAAATCTGGCACAAGGGGAATTCCCAGGAATCCACAAGGATGACCCCAGCAAAGACCCTAAGCAATAGTGGAGAGGGTGCCTGAACTGACCTTCCCCTGTAATCAGATCGATTACTACCTTAACTGTCATCATAGAACCGTCCTCAAGCAACTGATAGAAGCAGATGCAGAGATCTACAGTGGAACACTGGTCTGAGTTCCCAAAGTCCAGTCCAAGAGAGGAAGGAATGATAATATGAGCAAAGGGGTCAAGACCATGATGGAGATACTCACTGAAACAGCTGACCTGAGCTAATGGGAGTTCACTGACTCTGGACTGATGGCAGGGGAACCAGAATAGGATCAAACTAGACCCTCTGAATGTGGGTGACAGTTGTATGGCCGGGGCAGTCTGTGGGACCACTGCCAGTGGGACCAGGATTTATCCCTAGTGCTTGAACTGGATTTTTGGAACCCATTCTCTTTGGAGGGTTACCTTGCTCAGCCTAGGCATAAGGGGGTGAGCCTTGGTCCTGCCTCAAAGCAATGTCCTAGACTTTGTTGACTCCCCATGGGAAGCCTTACCCTCTCTGAAGAGTGGACTGGGGGTGGGGTGGGGATAAGGTAGAGAAAGTAGGAGGAAGGGAAGGAGTGAGAACTGAAATTGGTATGTAAAATTAGAAAAGATTGTTTTTAAATAAATAAGTAAAAATAACTTTAAATAACTTAAAAATAAATATAAATAAATTCATTTTTTTAAGAAAGGAAATAGCTTGCATAGGAATGGTCTGCAACTTCTGTTTCCAGGACACAGAGAGGGCGCTCTATCTCATGGACAGACAGGGAACCTGAGAACTGGTACTGTAGCAAGGTCTGACCTCCATGACAGTTATCCAAGTCTAGAGCAGGGATGGGCTTGGGATTCAGGGACATCCCAGTGCAAAGCAAGAGCCCCTAAGACTCCTCTCAGCTACGCCCACCTCTGAACTAGTTTGCAGAGCTCTTCATTGCCTTTGAAACGCCAGGACGAGTGGTAAGGGAGTAAGTGGCAAAGACTACCAGCTGTCACCATCAGCCACAAGACCTCCCTTTTAGAATCTTTCAGAACCAGTGGTGGGGGCTGTCAAAGCCTCTTCGATCCAAAATTCTGGGGCACAGACAAAAGGCCAAAAATTGAATTGCTGGTGAGTGCCACAGAATGATATTGTAATTATGACTGAGACCAAGGATCCCCTTTCAGAAAAACAGGAACTATTCAGACGTTCACAGAAAGCAATGTTTCTGCTTCGAACCATTACCAGATTTCCTCCATGTTAGGCAAATGGCTCAGTTAGAACCAGATTGAAAACACTTTTAAGGAATCTTACTGAAAAAAAAATCTCTCAAGTTCCATGGCATTCCATTGATCTGAGTATAATTCTGTCTTTCCCATTTGAGCATTTGGTACTTTGGCCTCTGAGTCCCCCCCCCTGCATTGCATCATACAGAAAACACAGCCAAGACCGAACCTTGCTTTTTCATTAGTTTCTTACTTAGACTTTAAACATGTTTCCATGTGTGTGAGAAAATGTTAATCTGACAGATTTCACACTACACTGTTTTTGCAAGCTTGGAAAAACTTTACCCTGAGTCCCCTGGGATCTGCATCATTCCTTTGAAGTGCTTTTTTTAAAGGCACAGGCACGTCTTCACTGTGCTCCAATTTGCTGCAATTGAGTGTTAGGCTACATTTGTGGAACATTGCTTTATAACATCATTCTGTCCAAGGGCCAACTTCGTACCTAGCAGAAATGCTCCATACTCAGGACTATGATTACTGTGAACACATTGAGGCCATTTGGAAATGTTTTCTGTGCAGCTATTACAGGCATTATTTCTCTGATGTCACACCTAGGACTCACAAGAGTGTTTACACTTGCTGAGCGGATTTTAAATCTAGGGCTTCTTCGCCTGGGTATATCTCACCATGGGGAAAACGTGAGAAGCAGGAGGTTATGGACCCTGTGATCTTCCATGCCCTGTGTTATTTCTTGAGATAGTAAATCTTGTGTCTTCTAGGGGATACCAGACAAGAGCTGGGATGTGTAGGCATTTCTGTTACAGATAAAATTTCTCTTGACTGGCTGCAATGTCTGTATGAGCTTAAATAACTCATTTTCAAGTTCTTGAGTGTTCATAATCAGTAATGTGCACACTGGAAGAGAAGATCTACAGCAAGCATGTGGTGAGCTTCTCCATCATGAGCTGTATGAGTGCCTCATGACAACCCAGCAAAGCATCCGCGTTATTGCTACAACACATGCAGCTTTGAAGCTCAGTGACCGGGAAGGTCGCTAGTGGTGTGTCAGGTCTCTTGGCTTCAAGTCAGGACCCCACACTGAGTGTCACCAGCAACTCCACACCAACACATTTGAAAATATACACAAAGACAAATTCCTTGAAAGACACAAATGACTGAAACTCAAAAAATCTTATAGCCACAATGGAAATTGAATTTTGGGGGCCTAGAAAAAAAATCCCAATAAAGAAAACTTCAAATCCAAATCCAAATGCTTTCCCTTGGTCAATCAGATCAAACTTGGTGGGCTTTTATTTTTTTATAACAGTGATGCTAATCATAAAAGAAGAGAAAATAATTCTCAAGTCATTTCAAAGGTTAGTGTTCTCAATTCACTCTATGAGGCTACCATTATTTGGATATCCAAACTAGAAAAGGGGAAGCCAATAATGGAAATTGAGAGAGCAATGTCTACTATGAATATTGTTACATTTTAACATATATTGTGCCTTAACTTCTAAATCCTCCTGCCTCGTGATCCCAGGTGCTGGGCTTCTAAGAATGCACTGCCATGTCTACCCTAAATCATTTTAAAAGGAAAAGCTATGCATTTACCAACACGGGCACCTAGAGAATGTCACTGCTATGATCACAATGCTGCTTAGTTTCTTAGCTGCCTTGGTATAGATAGGCTCTCAGACATGGACCATAAAGTCAGGGGGTCAGTAGGTATTTTAAAATTGACAGTAACCTTTCTTAGGAAATCATTTCCCCATGTATCATCTTACCCCATCATGGCTGCCTCTGGGGTTTGGAGTTCAGGAAGTCTTTGCTTTGTGATAAGGGACTAAAATACAAGGCTTGGGAGGGGGACATGAGAGAACTAAAAAGGTTGAACCAAGACCTGGGAGCCCAGTGTGTAACCTTCCAGAACCCAGGAGCTTTTCACAGTCCCTGAGAACCAGAACCCAGGGGCACACTGAGTTACTATGGCCCATTGCAGCAAATACCAAGGAAAACATGTTCAGAGGGGAGCAGTGCAGAAGGCAATACTTTCTCATGACAAAAGGAGGATGAAAAAAGTTCTAGAAACGGTTCTGGATGGAAACAGCCAAGCTAGGCTTTGAGAAGGAGCCAGTGAGTTAAATATGGAGGGAGAGAGCCTCTCCAGTGAAAAGGCTGTCCAACTCTATATGCGCAGGACCTCAAATTCATATGGGATGTAGGGCTCACATCATGAGTTTGACTTTAACAGTAAACACTAAAAAGCTAGCTTCCTTCCTTCCTTCCTTCCTTCCTTCCTTCCTTCCTTCCTTCCTTCCTTTCCTTTTTTAGCACTTGGAATGTGTTATCCTCTTAATGTAATAGCCCCACTCTTTCAAGGCTGCATTCCTATGTCTATTTAATAAAAAGTGTGGGGGGGACCCATTCCAAGTACAGGTGCTCTGCCCAGGAAAGAGCAAGGCCAGGATTCTAGATTCCTAAGCTGTGAAGCATTAGCATCACGCTCTTACTGTCGTATTTTTGAGACTGTGGGGCCCATGTAATTCTTGATAGAAGTGAAGAGAACTTATGGACAGAAGGTCACGACTTGTGGTCAAGTGTCTGCAGGTTAGCTGATGTCATAGCTGTGGACTCTGTTGAATGAGTTACATCATCTGACCAACTGAAAGAAATTCTATCTGTCGCTGCAGAGCATAAGACATCTTCTCTGTAAAATCCTAAGAGAAACTCTTCCTGAGAGGTAGGCAAAGGGAGAAAAAAAAATCTTGTCCACAGCATTCAATCCAAGTCTGAGGTCTGGAAGATAAGGTGGGGAAGATGGTAGTCACAGGACTTAATAAACAGCCCTGACGAAGGTCCTGTAGCCAGTCAGAGACTGTAGCTGCAAGTGTCATGGCGGGTAGGGTACCCTGCTGCCTGAGGATTGGACTTTGCAGCATACCAGGAGATCACAGTGTTGTGATTTGCGGTCCAGATAGACTTGTGGGGTCCACGTGGTTAGGTCCCATTGACTTATAAACTTATAAACTTCCATTTACATGTGGAGAATGTAATTCATTCTTCTTTGGCTCCTGTTGCTCATTTTTGTGATGAACACACACAAAAGCCTGGGACCTACAGACTAAGTCACTTAACCATAGGATTCTCCCTAAAATGCTATCAGTGTTTGTTTACAATTGTGTCTCCTGCCAAAATGCCAGTGAAACGATGCTATAGGACATGCTGATTGTTGCCACAAATAGACAAAGAAGCACTAACAGCTTTGGGTTCAAGCTGACATTCCCTAGCATTAAAATGAAATA
Source organism: Ellobius talpinus (assembly GCA_001685095.1). NCBI lineage: Eukaryota > Metazoa > Chordata > Mammalia > Rodentia > Cricetidae > Ellobius > Ellobius talpinus. Next base: position 17,067 of record LOJH01022886.1, read on the forward strand.
CTTACTCTACATAGATTTTTTTTCTGCCACTCACTGGGCTCTTTTCACATAAAGTATTTTGTCTAAAAAAAATGTCCCCTGAACCTTTATTTGCTGATTCAGTTTGCTGGCCCTCAGACCCCTGAAATGCAAGCCAGGTATTCCAGTGATGCCAGCTACAGCTGAAAACACCTGGATCTTCTAAGCAAAGCAAAAGTCCAGGCTCCTAGTAGAGAAACACTTGGTATTCCTTCATTTTCTGAGTTTGCTCTGTTCTCTTTACACCAGGAGAGAAAGATGCGCACCATGAGACTTTATTTCCCCTTTCACACAAAGCCACTTAACCACTACCCCACAAAAAGACAAACAGCACAAACGACCCTGAACTTTTAAATGTTTGTCCTTTAAATTTTTTCTTGTTTGTCACAGAGTAAGCTTGCAGTGTTGGCGTCCCAGAGTTTGATGTTTCTTTTGTTTACATGGCTTTAAGGCTAAAATAAACAAGGGATTTCCCTTCATCAAACACTATTCATTTTCTAATCGTGATTTATTGAGCTAGCAGATAAAGGGTAACAGTACAAGTCACTGTGGGTTCATTTAATAGGGTTATTTTCATGAGGATGACCCAGGGATCTTTCCTGTTGCTTCCATTGTTGCATTTTCAACTGTAGTTTAGTAGCAAAATGAAAACAGGAATTTGAGCAAAAGAGCCCAACTTTTCTAGTGAGTCTGTGAACAAGCCGGAAAAAGTTGAGGGGGTTGTGATAAGTTCCACAAAAAGTCAGGGGGGGACCCTAGAGTGCACCTGGTGCTTTCCAAGAATGGAATGTTCACAAAGAGGATCACGAAATGAAGGCATGCGTTCTGATGATCCAGCTGGGAGAACAGAAGCAGTTAGTTCAGCCCACTTCCCTGTCCAGCACCCCCACCTATCTCAAAACCTGCTCTAGATAACTCAGACAAATGAGCAAGAGGCCAGGCCAATGTCACACACAGGCTGTTTTTAGCCCAACTTACTTTATAGATGATCTTCCAAGGAAATGCAGTCCAAAGCTATGTTAGCAAATTATCAACACTGGCTTACAGTAGATGTCATCGCCGAGTACAGAGAAATGAATGCCTGTGCTTGGCGATGCACAGCACACTTAAAAAGCTCCCTGATCATCACAGGCAGCACGCTTAGGTTCTCCCACCTGCATTTTTGCCTTCTACTCAGGCCTTCTGCACAGAAGTGGTCCTGCACTCCCAGATTCCTAAGCTTGGTGACCTTCTCACGGGCAGATGCTGGGACATCTCTGCACATTCCCTGCTAACATGGAGCTGGACTCGGGATCAGCCCCATCTCTTTTGTTCTCCCACTGTTACTTCATCTCTCAAGCAGAAGGTCCCTGGTGATGATGTCGTTCCTCACAGGCTTCTCCATTTTCACAGGAAATTTCTGGAGCCAGGTTAACAGGTCTAATGGGACACTCTACTAGTACCAGATCATTCCAAATGTTCTCTATCATTTTATACTCTGTTAAGTTAATGCATTTTTGAAGCATTAGTTTGATCATTATAAATATATTCATCACTGCCAAATAATGAGTCCTGAGCTTTGCTTTGGAAAACTTGGTTATGCCCCCACTGTGTTCACACATGGAAGTGGCCTCTACCTCTGTCCTAACTGAATACCATATAAAACTTCCACACCAGCCCTGGTCTCTCCCACACATCCCAACCATCTCTTCTGTATTTTCTGCAGGGTAAAAGAATTGAGAATTTCCACCATAAACTGGATGAACCTAGAAGAGATCCAGAGATCTTTTGGGGCCACAACATTTAATGACAGAGTAACCTAAAGAGGAACAGAATCTTCAAGCTGTGCTACTCATAGACATGAATTTCCACATAGCACATACATGATGACAGCATCATAGTTCTGTAGATTAACATAGTGCTGACACCAGACTACGGAAAATTCTGGACTTTCCAGAAGGATCAAGCACTTCATAGTTCCACAGAGGCTCTTTCTCAATCAAGAGGACCAGGCTTGCAGCTGGTCACCATGAGGCTGGTCTGGAGTAAAGCTAAGTGATGCTCACCACAGCATCATTTATGACAGCAACAATGAGGATCAACCCTCCTGGTCAAAACTCGAGGATGGATCAAGACACAACAGCTGTGCAGCCAAGCATGTTGCAGCCTACGAAGAGTCTATTTTAGGAGAATGTTACTTAACCAGAAAATAACAAGCAATAAGTATGGTATGTTATAAAACATATAGACAGGATTTAAAGTTTTTAAAAACTATATTTATATGCATATGAAGAATACTGAACAATACAGGCTAAAAAGCATCAGCAGAATTTATTTTGGAGAGTTAAAATTCCATTTCAAAAAGTATATAATTTACTATTTATTTCTTTTTTCAAAAAATCACCAACAAAGTTGTGTATCAAACGATGACAAAAACTTCAATTATTTTTTTTCTTAAAATAAAGGTGATTACTACCAGACTGCCCATTGAAGACTGAAAAGAAGATAAAAACTGCTTTCTGATTCCAGGATCAACTTATCTGGAAGAGTACAAAAGTATAAGTCCTGGTGGTTATAAAAAACCAGTGACAATGCCCATGCAAAATGATATCTATCTATCTATCTATCTATCTATCTATCTATCTATCTATCTA
>LOJH01022888.1:1600-15973 GCA_001685095.1 Ellobius talpinus
AAAAATAAAAAAAAAGTCATGCTGGTTTTAAACTGTGGCTTCCTGGGCTGGGCCTGGCTGTCAGTGCAAACTAGCAGAGTGCTACAACTGCTTAATGGCTCAATATAGAGCCACTATATACTTGGAACTTGGGTAATGTACAAGGCTTGCAGAGGCAGTGAACAGACTTCCACCATAATGGACTATGCAGAGTAAGCAGAAAGTACTGTATGTATTCTAGTAATGTCACAGCTAAGATTATTTTTTAGAAGTGCTTAGCATTTAAGGAGCCATCCTGATCAGAAAAGGCTTACAGTTACACAATAAAAAATTCAGATGGAAAAGACATCAAAATAGGTCACAATAATAGATAAATATATGTAGGCTTGGGAGAGAAGAAAAAGAGTATAGAGAGTTATAAAAAGAAGTAATTTTTTTAAAAGGTAAAGTCTTTAAAGAGACAGAGTACAGACAGACATATATTAAAGTAATAAAGATAGTGAAATAAATATTAAAAGGTAATACAGTAAAAATAAGCCACATAAGAATGAAATATATACAGCAAGTCAATATTATGTATATTATTGTGTTCCTCTGAGTTTTTTGAATATTAAAGAGCTACTTATTGAGAAATATTTCATTGTATGGGCTGCTAAGCTAAACCGATACAGATATTTTGAAGGTTCTTGACTTCAGAATTTGAGACTAAGGATATGGTTCTTTGGAAAACAGGTTATCTTTTGTTTCCACAGAGGATAAAAACCTGTGGATTCATTCCAGGTTAATGTGGTTTGATGTTCCCAGACCCCCTGAAATGTCACCTTGAACAACCCTCAAAAAATTGATACACCCAATAAACAATAGGAAGCAGATCGGAGAACTATGCCCATATTCCCAAATATTGTTTATAAATATTTCTTTACATTTAAAGGGAGATATGCTATAGAGGTTTTCATTGGTACGGATTTCGGTCTATTGATACAAACTTAAGATCAATTTTGGTACATGTATATTTCTGCTCTTGATTAAGATATTGGGTTTGTGCAGCTCATTTAAAAATGTAATCTACAATTAAGGAATATAGGTTACTAGAGAGTCATCTGCAACAGTCAAGTTAGTTAGATTTTCTAAATTTATAGAGATATATTTCAATTAGATAGGTATTCTTAAAATCTTTTAGATACCTTCAGAATACGGTATTTAAAATGTTTAAGAATTTAGGACTTTTCATGGCAGTGAGACACATCTGCTCCTGGCAGCACCAAGCTACTGCAAGAGCATGATGGGCATTGAAAAGGCTCCTTATGGAGTTGGCTGACCATTTGACAAGCAACTGCTCTTGCATGGACTGTTTGATGAGCTGGCCATGCAGGACCTGCAGAAAAATAACTGCTGAACTTGCCTAAAGGTGAGACAATCCTTCAGAGTTCCTGATTCATGAAAGAGTCTGCTAGACATTTTGCAGGATACAGAAGAAAATAACTAACAAACTGTCAATATAGGTAGAACTGTATTTGAAATTTCCTGCCTTGTGGAAAACTCGGCTGGATACTAAAGACTTGCAGGCTGAATATGGATACCCCAAGAATACAAAAGAATTTTGGGTGGCTGTCCAAACAGCATGAAGTCTCTGTCAATTCTAGAGTTTTAGAAGTAGCTTTCTGTTTACTTAGATAATATTATATCCTCTGGATTCTTTGATGGAGTCAAAGAATTTACAGTTATAGTTATTGTTTTCCTTAGATATGACAAAATATAAAGTAGATATAAACATTGTAATTGTAATTATTACTTGATAACTCTTTTGTTATATGTAATTTTACTATGTTAAAGTTAAAACCTTTCTTTTTGTTTACACAGAAAGGGGGAAAGGGTGTGGGAGGTCTATGTGTTGCTTTTATTAGGTAATGAATAAAGAAACTGTATTGGCCTGTTGATAGGGCAGAATTTAAGTAGGTGGGGAAAACTGAACTGAATGCTGGGAAAATGAAGGCAGAGTCAGAAAGAAGCCATGTAGCCCTCACCAGAGATGGAAGCTGGACATAACTTCACCCAGTAAGCCACAGCCACGTGGTGATACACAGATTAATAAATGGGTTAAATTAAGAAGTAGGAGTTACCCAATAAGAAGCTAGAGCTAATGACCAAGCAGTGATTTATTTAATACAGTTGCTGTGTGATTATTTTGGGTCTGAGATGCCAAGCACCTGGAAACCAACAAGTGGCATCCCTATAACAGAGTCCTGTACAATCTGAGGAAGAATTCAGTAAGTTCTCTTTTTAAGTTGAATTCTCTTGCTTTGTGGATAGTTGTTGTTAATCTCTCCAAAAATTACTAAAGCTCTTTGCCAAGGCTCAATTTCATTCCATAATTTGTCATTTTCCTCATTAGTAAAAAGTACTTTCTTTGGTGTTTTGAGTTTAGCCTTTCAGACTGTTTTAAGATGGTATCTCAGATTTGTTTTGAATTGCATTTTCCTAATGGCTAATGATATTGAACATTTCTTTAAGTGTCTTTTCACCCTTTGAGATTCTTCTGCTGAGAATTATTTGTTTAGATTTATACACTCACTTTTTATTTGATTATTCAGAATATTGGTGTCTAATTAATTGAGTTCTTTATATATTTTGGAGATCACTCTTCTATCTGATGTAGGGTTGGTGAAGAACTTATCCCATTCAATAGGTTGACATTTTGTATTATTGATTGTGTCCTTGCTTTACAGCTTCTCAGTTTAAGGAGGTCTCATTTATTTATTTTTGCTTTCAATGTGTGTGCTACTGGTATTACATTTATGAAGTAGTCTCCTGTTCCAGTGCATTAAAGGCTTCTTCCCACTGTCTCTTCGATCAGGTTCAGTGTGGTCAGATTTATAGTGAAGTCTTTAATCCACTTAGACATGAGTTTTGTATATGGGGATAGATGTGGATCTATTTTCATTCTTCTATATCTTGACATCTAGTTAAGCCAGCACTATTTGTTGAAGGTCCCTTTTTTCATTGTATAATTTGAGCCTCTTTGTCAAAAATCAGGTGTTCATAGATATGTGAATTAATATCTGGCTCATTGATTCAATTACACTGATCAATCTCTCTATTTTTATGCAAAATACCAAGCTCTTTTCATTACTGTAGCTCTGAAATAGAGCTTGATGTCAGGAATAGTGATGTCTGTGGAAGTTCCTTTATTGTATAGACTTGTTTTGGCTATCTGGGTTTTATTCTCTTTGCTTTGCTTTTTCATATGAAGTTGATTGTTGTTCTTTTAAGGTCTGTGAAGAATTATATTGGGATTTTGAAGGGTATTTCATTGAATCTATAGATTGCTTTTAGGAGGATTGCCAAATTTTAAGTTCATCCCACCTATCCAAGAACATGGGAGATCTTTCCACTTTCTGGTACCTTTTTCAGTTTCTTTCCTCAGAGACTTAATGTTCTTGTTGAACAGGTCTTTAACTTCTTTGGTTAGTGTTACTCCAAGATATTTAATATTTTGTGGCTATTTTGAAGGGTGATATTTTGGTAAAATAAAAAAGATCTCTGGACAAAATTGAGAACATGGGGGTGGAAAAATGAAAGGCAGGAGAGGAAGGGAGTAGGGAAGAGAACTTGAGGAACAGGATAGTGGAGATGGAAGAAGAACAGAGATGAGAACAAGGAAAGAGATATTTTGTTTGAGGGAGCCATTATTGGGCTAGCAAGAAACCTGGCACTAGAGACATTCCCAGGAATCTACAAGGATGACCTTAGCTAAGACTCTAAACAATAGAAGAGCATGTGCCCAAACTAGCCTTGCCCTTTAGTCAGATTGATGAGTATCTTAAATGTCACCATAGAACCTCCATCCATCAACTGATGGAAAAAGAAGCAGAAATCCACAGTGTAGCTCTAGGCTGAGCTCCTAAAGTCCAGTTGAAGAGTTGGAGGAGTGAGACTAAGAGCTTGATGACTGCAACAGTTTATCTAAAGTAATGGAAGCTTACCAACTCCAGTCATACAGGGAAGAAACCAGCATAGGTTCAAACAAGACCCTCAGAATGTGGGTGACAATTGTATGGTTAGGGCATACTGCTAAGCCACTGGATGTGGCATCAGGATTTACCCTACTGCTTCACTGGCTTTTTGAGAACCCATTCTTTTTGGATGAATACCTCAGTCTATATATAGAAGGGAGGGTCTTGGACTTGTTTTAACTGAGATAGGGTTCCAATTCCTAGGAATATAACATCTGCCCCCTGAAGAGGCCATTTCAGATGCCAAGATTTGGCAGTAATAGTAGGCATATCTGCACCTGTGTCTAATGATGTGGAATTCCCTGGCTGTATCCTGTGAATATGTTTTATTACCATTGGTTAATAAAGAAGCCCTCTGGCCTATGGTATTGAAGAATAAAGCCAGGTTGAAAATCCAAACCAAGATATAAAGAGAGAATAGGCAAAGTCAAAGAGATGCCATGTAGCTGTTAAACTGAAAGACACCAGCCAACCTCAAAGGAATCAGACATGTAAAAAATGAGGTAGTGCTATAGCCTTATGGTGATACACAGATTAATTGAATGGATTAATTTAAGACATAATAGCTATCTAGAAGTACTCTTAAACTTTTGGCCAAAGAGTGTTATAGTTAATATAGTTTGTGTGATTATTCAGGTCTGGGTGGCCAGGTAATGAAAAACCAGCCTTCATTTACAAAATGGTCAACATTATCTGGCATGGATTCCCATAAGATTCAAATAAAAGGGCTTCTATATCCACAAAAAAAGGAAGCCAAGTGCAACTTCTTGGTATCCACATACTTTCTGATAGGGTCTATTTGCTGAAGGCAAGAAGAGGCATGGTTCTTTTAGGAGAAGGCTTCCTGACTCGGTGTTAGCAGCAAAAGTTGTGGGGCTCATTTAAGAAATGGTTTCTGGGTTTATGCTGGCTAGCTCCTGCTCTTTTGGGGGGTCCTGTAAGGTTTCTGAGCAGAGTGCTATTAGTAACTTAATGGTGACACAGACACTCTGCATCCCTGTGCTGTGGGAGCTCCTTCCGCTTCTTCAGCCAATAGCCTTTGAGATACAAGCCTATTGGGATATGGTCTCTTTCACTTTAAAAAGCATTGGCAGCCCTCCTCTTGCTTTCTTGCTTCAGACTCTGGTTCCAGTGACTAGACTCCTTTCCTGGTCATGTAAGATGACATTATGTAAGTATTTTCCCCTCAAAAAAATAACCGTTTTATCCATAATAATTCCAAACTGGTGTGGGATAGTTTTGTGCATTATCCTTGGAGCTGGGGTAGTGAACTTGGCTATCAGAGAAGTTAAACATACCTCTACCATCTTGTAAAAGGTGTAATCAAAAGGTAATACTGCAGCATTATTCCTAGATATGCTGTTTACAATTTTAAAATAGTGCTCTTGGTCAAAAAAGAATTACCAATACACATTAAAAAACTGATTAAGACAAAAAAAGGCCTCTAAGTAGGCCAAAGTAAGTTTGATAAATGTGCATGTGTTTAACAATAGAGAGGATAAAAGACAGGCAGAGTTATAGATAAAAAATATGTTAATGATATTAAACTGAGGTTCTTAAAGAAAAATAGAATTAAAAAATCATGATGGGTCAGGAAAAGATGGAAAAGTCACAAATAATCAGAATTATATATATCATTGTGTTTTCTTTGATTTTTTTTCACTACAGAGAGACATTTTATCCTGGTGGCTGCTAAGCTAAACCAATATATATATATATATATATTACAGTTATCTTGACTTCAAAATCTTATTTTAAGGATAAATTGCTACTTTGGAAAAGAGATTCTGCTTTTGTTTCCATAGAAGATGAGAACCTATGAAATCCTTCCAGGCTAATGTGGTTTGATGGAATAAAAAGCCCCCAAAAAGTTCTCCATGAACTCTAATAATACATTAAATAAATAAACAGCAGAAACAGTTGGAGAATACTATGCCAAAATTTCCAAAATGATTGTTTATTAATATTTGTTTTTACTTAAATGGGGTTGACTATAAAATCATTGTTGGTCACAGTCAATCACTTGTTAAAATAAAAGGGGGAGATATGATATGGAGATTAATACTTTGCATTGGTATGGGTCTTTGTCTATTGATATAAATTTAAGGTTAAATTTGTGTTATATATATTATGTTTATACAACTCATTAAAAATATAATACATAATTAAGAAATACATATTAGTGGTAATCTATAATAAATTTTAATTACATTAGCTATGTTTTCTAAATATACAGTTACATATTTCAGTTAGATATATAATCTTAAAGATTTCAAAAACCTATGAAATATGCTACTAAAATGTTTTAAGAACTTAGACTTTTCTTTACAATGGGATATGCTGGCTTCTGGCAATACCAATTACTTCAGAGAGGTGAATAGGCATTAAAGAAACTTGTTATGGAATTTGCCTTCAATGTGACAAGGCTAGCCATTGGGCAAGAAAATGCTCTTGGCTGGACTACTTGAGGGCATGCTGTATAAACTAGACAGGGAGGAGCCACAGAAAAATGACTGTTGAACTTACCTCAAGAAGATGATATAATCCTTCAGAATTCTGGCTTCAAGAAAGAGTCTGTCAGACATTCTACAGGACACAGAAGAAATTGACTAACAACATGCCAATAGAGGTGAAACAGTCTTTCAGATTCCCTGTTTCATGAAAAAGTATGCCAGATACTATGGACATATAAGCTGAAGATGGTTCCCCCAATATTAAAAAAGAACATTCAGTGAATTTCCAGGCAGCATGATGTCTCTGTCAATTCTAGAGGATTGGAACTTCCTTACAATGCAATTCCTGTTTACTTAGGTAATATAATACCCTTCTGGGGCTTTGATGGAGGTGAAGACAGATAGTTATAATTTTCTTTAGTTATGATAAAAGATAAATTAGATATGAAACTTTAAACTCACAAAGAAATATTGTAACTAAAATTTTTGCTTGATACCTCTTTTGTTATGTATAATTTTACTATGTTAAAATTAAATTTTTCTTTGTATTTAGAAAGAAAATGGGACATGATGTGGGATTTCCCTCTGTATGCTCTGGATATGTTTTATTACCATTGTTCAACAAAGAAGTTACTTTGGCCTGTGGCAGGGCAGAATAAATTTAGGCAGGGAACCTGAACAGAGATATATGTAAAGAGTAGGCTGAATCAAAGTGATGCCATGTAGCTGCTGAAGGAGAAAGATGCCAGCCAACTGCCAAGGAAACAAGTCATGTAGAAAATGAGATAATGCCATGGCCACTTGGAGATACACAGATTAAGAAAAATGTGATAATTTAAGATATAAGAGATAACTAGGAATACACTTGAGCCATTGGGCAAACAATGATGAAATTAATATCATTTTGTGAGATAATTTGGGTCTGAGTGGCCAGAAAACAGCCTCTGTCTACAGTCTAATAATCCTTATTTTATAATATTAATTATTCATACTCTCAGCTTTGGTTTTTGATCATTTATATAAGTCTGACAATATATATATTTCCATTTTCTATTAGAATTTTTGATACATCCTCTATTGTTATTCTATCATTCAGAGCAGTATTCTTTCTTTCTCAAGAAAACAGGCACTGGATTTTCTAATTTTCTTGAAGAGGAGTGTCCTCTACAATAACTGGAAATGACTGGAACATGTTTGACCTGGAGGCCTGCGAGAGGCCCCCCAAGAGTTTCACAATGGTAATGGGTTGTCTTATTTGTCTCTTTTTGATCTATACTAATTGGTCCAATGCCAGCCTTTGCCATATCTTCTGCATAATCGAGAAATTTGATGCCTTCTATTTGGGTCATTCCCAAAGAAACAATATTTCTAATAGCTCCCTGTTTATAATCTCTTCTCAGGTGTCCTGTTCTACTACAATTAAAATATTTGGAATTTTGATGTCTCGTCATACCTTTGGAAATCACTTCTCCCACCCAAGCCTCAGTATTATAGTCAAAATATTCAACATTTTCTATGTATAGAATCCATTCATCCAATGATGCTGATGTTATATTTAAGGGCCCAATTATCTTTTTGTATTCTACAGTAGCATTTTCTAAATCCAGAGATTCAGTGAATACTCGTCTAGCTTCTGGATGTCCTACCCCTATTTGGATATTGTTAGATAATCTTTGGAAAAAGTAACTAAATATTTCTCATGGGCCTTGTGTATCCTTAGCATAGGATTCAATTAATATTTTCTAGTTCTTGAATATAGTCCCAAGCATTCAAGCCTGCTATACAGCATAGGGAAAATATGTGTTTATTGTATATGGCTTGGCTATCAGAATCAGCACAATGGCCCTCTCCAAGAATTTGATTGTGGGAGGGCTCAAAATCTCTGCTTCTACCTTGATATTCAAGGGTCTTGTCTTTACCCCCTGCCTCACATATGGTGAATGGATGCCATAAGAAATTATTACTTATTTAATAATAACATTTAGATCTTCTATATTTATAGGTTTCCATTTATATGCTGTATATTCATTTGGGTATTTACTTTTCAGAAATAATAACAGAATATGTAGCTAAAACTCTTGGTAAGTCATTTCTGACTCTAAGAGGTTCTGGTGATATTAAATATTTACAATTTTCTTTTTGACTGTACCTCATCTCTTTGCTTATCAGTTCTGGCAAGTTCTTTAACAGCTTCAAATCTATGAAGCACTGTCTTCTGTAGAGTTTGAATTTATTGACCTGTGAATATTTCTAATGATTTCATCCAATCTCAGGCTCTCATTATGTACATATGATTCCAAGTCTTTAAGTTTCTCTATTAATAATGTCTTCTCATCCTTAGAGATTATTTTGATGGCATGTAGATTGCCTTCCAGAAGGGATGTTTTATCTGCTACTCTGTCATAACTTTTTAAAGGATTTTGATTGTCAATTTCAACAGTATGAATCCTTTCAGATACTCTCTCAATACCAATCTGTAAGGATTCACAATCCCTTGACATGGAGTAAATTTTGTCTGTCAAATTATGGTTATTATTTTAAATGGTATGAATACTTTGAGCCAGCTTCTCATTACTAATCTGTAGAATCAGTATCATTTCTAAAAGTTTATTATTCTTGACTCTATTATCAAACCATTTATTTAAGGCTTTATTATCAAGTATCAAACTAATAGCAGCTATGGTTAAAAATATGTAGGTAACATATAGATAACATACATCTTCCAGAATTCCCTCCATAGTAGAAACAAAAAAGGTTTCTAAATTCTTGGATGGTGATATTGTCTGCAATTATCAGATGACTTGCCTCCATTAAAATCCTGGATTTGGTGAGAATTTTAAAGTGTAATAATGAAGTAGGTTGGCAGGTGAGAATTTTAAGATATAATAATGATGTTGGCAACAGGTGTCACAGTTATACTACTAAAGCAGTCCAGAGATGCTGGGGCTCTTGTCCTACATGCTCCAATGTCACTAACCTGTGGATTTTATAAGAAGAACTCTAACCATACTAAACAGATTTTTATTAAAGAGATGCTGGTTATGGCAGCCATGTAGCAGGTATGCACAAGACATTGGAGCCACGGGAAGACACAATATCTGTATGGGAACTACACATGTAGTTGGCAGCAAGCCACAGGGACTTCAGGAGCCATAAGAAGCTGCAAGAAGAACCACAGGAAGCCATGTGGGTGGCACAAAGGGTAGCAACAAGTCACGGGTATCAAAGGAATCTGTAACATGAGGGCCTGCTTGTAGGGGTTTCTGACCTGCCCAGTTCCCACAGCCAGTAAGCCCCATAGAAAATTACATAGAGGTCCCCATAAGTTATAAACTGATTGGCCCATTAGCTCAGTCTTCTTATTAGCTCTTGTAGCTTATATTAACCCATTATTCTTGTATATTTTTCCACATGGCTCAGTACCTTTTTCAGCAGGGGAGATCACATCCTACTTCTTCGGTGATCTGGGAAGGACTGGGGAAAGAGCTTCTTTCTTCCCAGAATACACCTCTTCTTATTGCCTCACCTCTACTTCCTGTCTGGTTTTCCCACCTATACTTCCTGTCTGGCTATCAGTCAATCAGCATTTATTTAAAATATAATTGACAGAATACAGACAATTCTCCCCCACCAGGAATCCATGGGTGGATGCGTGGAACAGGAGAGAAAGGTAAACCCAGGCAAATGGGAGCTAAGAGCACTAGTTTTTCTCCCAAACCCAGGTGGCTAGGTTTTACTCATGGTCTGGCATGTTCTGATGCCTAAAAATCCTCAAGCAAATGGTTTTTTCATGAATTCATACTCCAAACATTGTACACCAAATGTAGCATGATTAATAAAAATCCAGAGACAGATATTGGGGCTCAACCTGAAGGTAAAAAAAAGCAAAACAGTCACTGGATTTTACCTCTACCTCACTATGAAATGCTGATCCTGCCTCCTGAAATCTGAGAATGAGATTGTGTGTGAGAGCTGTCTCTTCCCATCTTATAATCTTCTCTAGTGTTGGGATTAAAGATGTGCACCATTACTGCCCAGTTTCTATGGTAAACTAGAGTGGATACTGGGATTAAAGATGTCTGTCATCACTGTCTGGTCTATAAGGCTGATTAGTTTGGTTGTTTTACTCTCTGATCTTCAGGCAAGCATTTTTTTATTAATATATAAATGAAATATCACTTCACTTTTTCTTTAAGATAGCACAACAAAGGAAAATATTAGTCTCTTCTGCAAATATTGTAAGCACATTAGCATTCACATTGAGTAGGTAACTTGAAATTGTTCCAACTGTCAGAAACATAATCCTGGTTAAATATAAGAGCAGGGCAAAAAGAAGAATTAGCATACTTATATAAGCCAGTTAGAACTGTAGCTTTTGTAATTTTACTAATTTGCTAAAGTTATAAAATAAATAAATTTATATTTTGTTTGCATGTTTGCATATATACATATACATATCTAATAAATGCATATATTTATTGTAAATGAAAAATACTTTCCCATTTTTAAGTGACAGTAACAAATAGACTTACAGAATTACTTAAGAGTTTTAAATTTTGCTTTCAAAATAATAAACAAGACAAATAAGACAGTTCAGCCAGTAAGGGCATTTGCTGCCAACCTTAATGACCTTAATTCAATCCTTGGAATCTCTATAGTAGTAGAAGAGAATGGACTTCTGTAATTTTTTTTCTGAATCTCCATGTGTGCATATTCATGTGAGTGCATACTTGTGCGAGTGCACATGCTGTGGGAGCTCCTTTTGTTCCTCCAGCCAATAGCCTTTACGAAACCAACCCATGTGGACGTGGTCTCTTTGGCTTGAATAAGCAGCAGAAGCCATGTGCTCCTTCTCTTGCTTCAGACTCCACTCCTGATTACCAGACTTTTTTCCTGGTCATGCAGAGGGCTGTTGTCTAGGACAGTGATCTGTAAGTTTTTCCCTTCAAATAAATAACCCGTTTATTAATCATAATTCCAAGCTGGTGTGGGATTGATTTGTGACTTACTCCTTTATGCACATGTGCATGTGCACACATACATACACACACACACCAGAGAGAGGGGTATATAGAGATGAGACATAGAGAGAGAGGATATAAAACACAGAGATAAATAGTGTAACAAAAAAATTGAGGTGATGTTTTCACCTTTTTGTCACTGCTGACCTTTAACTCATTCTGAAGATGAAGCTCATTTTGAACTCATAGAAGTCTCATTGTCTCTGCTTCTGGAGTGCTGAGATTAAAGTTGTGCACTACCACACCTATATTTTAACTATAAAATGGATAGTAAGTCTTCTGAAAATTAAAGATACTTAAAACTCCCAGAATTATTAAAATTGTAATTGTCATATTTCCCAGTTTCAAAAGAGTTTGTTAACATAACTAGCTAATGGAAGAAGCCATAGAAGATAGTACATCATTCCTGCCCCCATAAAAGGCTGAAAATTGATAAGTCAAAAGGAAACTCCCTGATATAGTGGATAAAATCACTACCTATCATGTGAATTGATATATCAAAAAATGGAATCAGATTTATCAACAAGTAGATTCATTAACTAAAATTATTCTACAATATGATTAAGACACTTGTCCTGCTATATCCAGAATAAAAATATATTATTCATTACAGTGCCTTTGACCTTTGGGCTTTTGCTAATTACTACTGGCTATTATTTTATCAACAGCTACAAAATAATTCCTATCTGTGTAAGATTATACTGATAGTTATTAGATCCAAATGTAAACAAGTACCCATCATTGAGTCAAGAATGGGAGGGTTGTGATGTTAAATCTTAAGTTAATCTGTAAATCCCACCTGCCCAAGGACCATGTAACTTCCTGGAATTCTGGGAGTTGTAGTTCTTAGAAAATAATAGCAAAGCCTCTAGGGAAAGTAAAATGGCCTATGGATTTTGTCCACATAAGCCTCAACTACACGTGCTCTGGCCCACATAACTGGAAAGCTTTCAGATGATGGTCCTGACCAAATTCTATCTTGATCAGTAATTAATATTTTAATAAAAGCTTGTTCTAATATGACAAAGAAAATAATTGACTAAAACAGTGTAAGAATTTTGGTATATATAATTATTTAAATAGTTGGCAAATAAAATATTTAATAGTTCTCTTCTAAAAATATTCTTATACCTTCTGAGTTGTTTATCATAATGAAAAAATACACTACACAGGACAGAATAATAATTCCTGCTATTGATATGAAGAACAATCTTTAAAAACATTTGGCAAGCTTACGAGTCTGATGGGGACTCTTCAACTCCAGTGAAGGTATTCACTTTGCACCTGCTGAAGCATGAAAACTACTACTATAACCACCGATTATATTCATTATCTTGCTTTAGGGGATGGCAGCTCATTATTTGAGATTTCCAAAAGCAATTACTTTGTGAACTTTCCTGGATGGAAGATAACTCATTTAAAATCATACAGCTTCAGGACAGTGGCATAAGATGCAACTAGATTCATTACATGAATTAGGCAATGTGTATTTTCAAGTCAACAATGTAGCAGCTGTAATCATTTTTGCAAAATACCATCTTTCAGTGGAAAAAACCTTCCGTGAAACACAAGAAAAAGAAAAAGAATCTCTGAAATAGAAGATTGGCATTTTGAGGCAAATATTGTTATTTCAGATGAAAACAAATCAATTTAAAGAAATCCTATTAAACATATGGAAAAATTTTGAGTGAACAAATGATTGCATTATGATAATTTTCAGAGCAAAGACAAAAAGAAAACACATTGAAACCTTATTTATAAAATAATAGCTATAATACTTCAAAATCTGCAAAGATATATGAATATCCAGATTCACAGAGCATAAGTAATCCTAAATATATTTACTAAACACACTTTCACAAAATTTGAAAATTAAAAAAATATAAGACAAAGAATGCTGAAAGCAATAAAAGCCTCAAGTCATGTATAATAGAAGATCCATAAGACTTTGCAGGAGATTTATTAGTAGAAACTGTATGCAATATAAAAGAATGAGATGATGTATTCAAGATACCAAGGAAAAGCCTGCTAACTGGCAATATCAAATGAAACAGAACTACCTTTTGAAGCTAAAGTATAATCAGTGTTTCTCATAAAAGCAGAAATTTAAGGGCATATGACACTGGAAATGAATAAAGAATATATAGGGATGCTGATGCATGAAAGAGAAAAGGAACAGAATAGAATCAAACATTAATGTGATGAAAGAGCACCAAATTACAAACTTAAATACTGAGAAATAGAGAAATAAAAAAAAATAAAGAAGGCAAGCAGAAACTGCAAAATAATAGAAAATAATAATACTATAATGAAGAAGGACACTTAAAAGAAATCCCATACTGGCTCAGAATTGAGAATAGTAGTAGGTTATTTATTTAGGGGTATACTCACAAATCACCGTCCTCTGCTGTAACAGAGAACAGCAACCAAATCCCACAGCCAGAAAAGAGTCCAGATGTGAGCTTTTCATTGGCATAAATATTATAAGAGGCCACACCCAAGTGGGCAGGTAACTTAAAGGCTGCTGTCTATAGGAATTCCCATAGCACCTCCCCCTTTTATCTAAATCAGAGAATTCTAAGCCAAAACAAAATTATATACAATAAGAACAAATATATCAAGCAAGAATCATGATAAATGTTTCAAAAATTATCCTATCCTAATGAGTTTAAGTCTTRTATAATAAATAACTTGGCCAAGTTAAGAAAGGAAAGTAGCTACAACCATCTAGTCTTAAATGCCATAGAAGACCAAAGATGGGCAATAATATTACTTGAGTAGGCAGGAAGTACAATCAAGCAACTTCCAAAAATGTACAACAAATGACTGAGACAACTGGTTCTCTGAGCAATGACCCAAAGTCTCATTTGCAATGTTGGAGCAACAAACTTTGGCTAAGGCCTAGAG
>LOJH01022889.1:0-16885 GCA_001685095.1 Ellobius talpinus
GTGTTGTTATTTCGGGTGTTAAGCTAGCCATGCAGGAGCTGGGTGGGATGAAAAGCAGGCCGTCTCCCCTACTCACTACACTAAGGCAAGTAGGCGGCTAGCATACTAGCTGAAATGATGAGTTCCAGGTTTAGTGAAAGACCTTGTCTCAATATACACTGTGGATTGACTGAGGAAGACACTTGGAATCAAAACCAGGTCTGCATGCCCACCCACACAGGTGCATACAAACCAGCACACACACACACACACACACACACACACATGTGAAGCACACACCACATACATGGTCTAAACAATAAATGAATAAACAGTTAAGTGGATCAGACATAGGTCCATGTTTTTAACAAATAAAAATATGTATAGTCCAAAGTCTACTTATCAATATTAAGTTGAGTGAGACCAGGAAAAAATAAGAGGAACAAGAGAATTAAATGTGGTACAAGGCATACAGAAGAACATGTAAGATGCCATTTCAGCTTCAACAAGTACACAAGAGTTTGGGGGTAAACAGTCAAAGAGGAGAAAATCTGGGTTTGTAATCAGGGGGCTATTTTCTCCAACTACAGCTATACTAGCTACCTGCTCCTGGAACTGGAATATCTGATCACTCCAGAAGCCCCCTTATATTAATCATATGGTGTGCTCTGTAGTCATAACCTCTTTAGGCACTTACTTTTCCATCAGTCTCCCGGTTCCAACTAACTCTCAAGACATGTTATCCATCCTGGACTTGAGCAAAGTACCTAGGTAATGCATCTATAGGATCCAGACTATAGACTATATTCAATGGAGTATAGTAGCCCCCAGTAAGTCCGGGATGAAAACCCAGGCATTTATCTCTGTAATGGGTACCATCTGAGCAGAAGAGCTGTGAACTAGACACATGTCATCCAACTTCAGAGTTCACGTAAATGGGTTGCATAAGCTTTGGGGAGGTCCTCTTCACACAGTGAAAGGTCCTAAATGAGTGACCAAAATGAAAGTTCAAGCCCTTTAGCAGCTCAGTCTCTGCCCTTCCTACTTGCAAATTCTCCATCCTCTCACTTAAATTGCAAACTAGAACCTTCCCAAGACCTATCCCTCCACCTTGCTCTCCCTTATCTCCATTCTTTACTCTCTCACTCTTGCCCTTTATTACAGATCTGCTCTCTTGCCTCCTTCAAGTTTACTTAAGGGGGTTTCAAATCGCCTTTTAGGTCCAAGTTAGAATGAGTGCAAAGTATATTTCCTTTTTTCCATATTACATCCCTAGGAGCAAGTACACCCATTTCCAGACCAGGTAAAAGCCTGGGTCCTTCCATTATCCAGGGGTGACATCTGTCAACATATGCTTTCATATACTTGCTTCCTGATGTCTACATCAAGCTTTCTGCATACGGTCACCTGAATGTTTTGACCTGGATAACATATTCATTCAGCAGACACCCTCAACTCTTCACCACCTCTGCTGCAGTCATTACCACTTCTTTCTCCCACTGTCCTAGAATGAGGAGACGCCTCCTAGTTCCACTGACAAACAACACTGTCACAAATCTTTCCCAAGCTGAAAAACTTCTTATGGAATGCCCTGCAATCATTTCTCTCTTTGGACCACATGCTCTCAACTAATACCTATAAATATGTGCATGTCTTGCTTTGTACTGAAATCTAAAGCGTTCCAATAATGACCAGAGATAGGGTTACAGCATGCCCATACAGCAGACAGCAGAGTCAGCTCACAGCACCCTGAGACTCCCCTTAGAAAGAACTGAAGCAATGAAATGCTTTTCCCTTCCAAACTGACCTCTAAAGAGTCACCTCTTCCTCACTGGGCATCAGATGTTTCCATTTCGGTTCAGGCCAGGCATGGTTGCACATGCATCCTGGCTTCATCCTCTGACTCTTGGGAGACCATCACCAGGTCTAGATGGAATGAGCAGCTGTACTTTTGAAAGTATCCACAAACCCACAGCCAAGGTTATTCTCGTGATTAATGCCCATAGGATAAGTCCTAGTCCATAATACCCTTCAAATGTGCCTCAGCTTAGCAATTTCCTACAATAGAATTGCTTTGCTTTCATCCTCAGGAGGTCTTTTGTTTTCTATCTTTCTTCTAACTGAATCTGTCATCTAACTGAATGGCCATTTCACTTGACCTTTCAATTTGCTAAGTGATATAAAACTAAAGACAGCATTCTGACTAATTCCCAGAAAGGAGCAAGTAATGGGGAAATTCTATGCCTCTTGGTTCTGTTTAGCTTTATGCTTTCCAGGTAGGCTGCTTATTTCAATAACATGAGCTTTTACCTTAGATAGATTCTCTCATTGGGTACAGGTTTATAGAGGGTACTTTGTGTGTGTACATAGAGGAAGGGCTATGAAAATTTTTGAGGAACATCAATATTAAGTAAGTAATAATTATAATGATAATGTTGGTATTCCTGGAAGCTTAAGTAAAAATTTTAAGTGTTTAATACTTATATTTTCACCATAAGTGAATATATTATGTACTTAGAGATGATTTTCTCAACAGTGTTGTTTTATGTTAAAACAAGAGGAAAATTTGGTCATGCCCCCCACACACATATTGGTGGGTGTAGTCTTCAAGCTTAGAATGACCTTACCCTTATAAAGAATTGATAAAACATACTGAAAAAAATGATATGCTACCTGACACGTAAGGCCAAAAATAATCTGAACTATCTGAACACTTTTAAAGGATATCTTTAAGCATTGTACTTTTTGGTTTTGGATGAGAAAAGGATAAGACATGATGCTTGTTTTTGAGAACCTTGGAGCCTAGTGAACTAGAGCTAGATGTATCCTTCTGGGTAGCAGCTACATAAGACCTGGTAAACTCTGGGTAGCATCTACATAAGACCTGGTAAACTCTGGGTACCAGCTACATAAGACCTGGTAAACTCTGGGTACCAGCTACATAAGACCTGGTAAACTCTGGGTACCAGCTACATAAGATCTGGTCATTTGTATTTTAGATGAGCTTTAGAATTGCATGTGGCTACTGCCACTGTTTCATAGTCACAATTCTAGCATGACCTGTAGAGTTCACAAGGTTTCTTCTTATCTAATCTTCCTGGTCTGATTGTACACTTAAACCCCTTCACTCTTTTACAGAGAGCAAAGTAAATAATCTTTACTTTAAAAATCAAAAATGTCTTTGAAATATAGACAAAACATCCCAAAGGTCCACTTAGAAGAAAATGGCAGTCTGTGATGAATATTTTGGGGCATGACAAAGGGCTACAACTTTATATGTGTAGTTCCAGTGATGTTTGTAATATGCCACCAAAATGGAGCCTGGATTAGTTTTTCTGTGTGAGAATCAGGTAGAACCTGGCTATTCGAAGCACTGAGCCAGAGAGATGGCCCTGTTGGTAAAGTGCATGCCATGGAAAAATGAGGATCCACTTTTGGCTCCCAGCACCCATTAAAAGCAAAATGTGGCAGGGTGTGCCTGAAATCCCAGCACTGGGTAGGCAGAGATGGGAAAAATCCCTGGGGCTTGCTGGCCAGTCAGTCTAGCCAATCAGGAAGCTTCAGATTCAGTGAGAGACCCAAACTTATAATATAAAAATGAATTGAGGAATATACTGGTGCTGATCTGTGGCCAACACACACACACACACACACACACACACACATACACACAGACACAAAGGGGGGGAACAAGCATCAGCCACAACACAAGATAATCTGAAAGGCTGAAAGGCGTGGTCTGAATTTGTCCCCCAAAACTCTGAATATCAGCTCTATCTGAGACCTACTGAATCACACTACTGTAAGGGTTCCAAATGTGATTCCCAGTGGTGTCACTATTTTAAGTCTGGGCACAAAACAACCAGCCAGCAATGTGAAAGTGTACTGCACTGCCACAAGGCAAAGGAGTCTCCTGATGCTGCCATGCCCTCCTAAGTAAAATAGCCATATTGAGTCTAACTCTCTGATAAGGATGTTTGGAAGATATCAAACACCAAGTGTTCCAGAAAAGATTAGTTGTTGTTCTTATAATTAAGTGAGTCACTACTGCAGTTAAGTACAAGGTGAGAAAATCATTTGACAGAGGATATCTGCCTGACATTTCAAAGCCTAGTCTGTTATTTTCAGCAAACAACTTGACTCTGGCTATAGGAAGCCAGGGAGCAGCTTATACAGAGACACAGAATGCTTGACTCAGAAGGGACCAGTTGAATGGTCCAGGCCCTACATGCCCAATCTAAGAACAAAGGGAATTCAATGAAAACTGTAGAAGCCCAGGTTTTAACCCTGTAAGTTTTAGAATGAGATGTTTAGAGCACAGGTTGTCCATTTTATTATTTCCCTCAGATTACTCAGACATAGAGTCAATACCAAAGCCAAAAACCAGGAACCTAATTCAATTCAACTCTTCTTCCCTCCATTTACCAAAGATGAATACATGAAATCAGAAAACTTTCCCCTGGCTTTGTAGGTAATTGGCGATGAAATGGAGATCAGGTTCCACACCTTTCTATTTGGTCCTCTGTATGTCTAGATATGCACTGAAAATTCCTGCAGCTTTAGAAAATACAGACACCAGCAACTCACTCTCAGGGTCTAACATTGTTGTGTATTTTAAAGCTCCCCCAGAGAATCCTAACATGCAACTCTGGTAGAGAACCATATTCCCATTCTAAATTTAATCTGAATTTGCTCTAGATTCCATTAGAACATTTTTCAAACCAAGAGACACCTCATTTTCCTTTCAGCTTTTCTTAATCTGCATCCATCACCATCATCTCTCAAAAGACAAAGCCTTGGAAGTGATTTCTGTTTCCCATTACTAAGTTCACCCTGTGTTACAGTGTGGCCTTTTTGCTCCAGGCAGAGGAAGTTTTGTTTCCCCACTTCCATCATGAAGTAGAAAATACAATGGCCAAGTAAGCATAGCAACTTTCTGAGTGAATATGTCATAGCCCCTTTAGCACGTGAAACGAAGCTATTGACTCTCCCCAGTAGAAGAAGGAAGGGAAGGTCATGGGACCCTTGCCTGCACCTTGAATCATTTTTCCCTACCAACCACACATCTGGTTAAATAACCTGAGGAGCTTGCAGAATATATAAGAAAGGAGGAGGTCAATTGTAAAGGGAGCTTCATGATCCAATTTCCAGAGTGGTCAACTATGATAGGGAGATAATTTGTGGTGATTCAGCTGTCCGGGGTCTCCCACAATCCTATAAGACACCAGTAACCCACCCTCGTTTTGTTTTCAGTTGGTTTCATTTTGATTTCATGAGACAAGTTCTCTCTGTGTAATCCTATCTATCGTGGAATTCATTCTGTAGACCAGTTTAGCATCAAACTCAGCAATCCATGTGCTTCTGTCTCCTGAGTGTTAGGATCAAAGGCATGTGCCACCACTGCCACACTCTTCTCTGTGCTTTGTAAGTCAGCTCAATAAATGCATTGGTTTAGCAGGTTAGATTTTGATATGATTGTATTTCATACTGTCCTTATTTCCCTATCTTGGGTGAACAGATGTTTATTCATGCCTACCCAGTTAATATGATCCTCCATCTTAAAAACCAATGGGTGTGCTTGTTAAATTTCCATTCCGTCTGGAGGTCTTGATTCTGTAGGTCTGTGATGAGCCCATTTCTAGAAAGGTACCCCAGATATGCTTATGATTCTGCATTTTTGGCTGAAACTGACCTTGGGGTCAACAGCACAATGAGCTTCACCTAAGAACTTTCAAACTCCTAGACCCCTTCCCTGGCTTTTGGAATCATTTACTCTGAGGATTAGGCATTTTAACTACCTGCATTTTAACTAGGCCCTCATGCCTGAAACTCTGAGGCATTCCCACAGACCAGCTCTTGTCTCTTTGCTTGATAAATAACACCAATGACATCCTATCATCCATTCTCCAGCCATGAGAGCTTCCCCTATCTACAATTATACTCTCTTTATTCTTCCTTAAAAATTTTTCTCATGTCATCAGTTCACATGAGTCTAGAAGAGTAAACAGTTTGAGAGTTTTACCAACATATTTAATTTAGAGAGGTCTAATTACTGTCATCATTCATGAAAATTTGGGGTAAGAGTGAGACCCTGTGATTTAACATGAAACACATGTTTTTTCTGAGCACTCCGGGGTGTTAAAAGGCAATTTGGCCATATTGCTTTCAGATTCTTTACACTGAAATGTAGATATGCACACACACAAGGACCATTATTTACCCACCCAAATTTCATTTAAAGATCATTAAGAAGTCACAAAAGAAGAAGATTCAAAGAAAAAATATATAGTTCTTTGTCTTCAGAACTCAGAGAAATTAACTTTCGATGGAGTCCTGGACACTTGTGCAGTGCTGAAAACACTTTCAAAGTTCTAATTGTCTTCTGTTCTCACAATGTTTACACTCACACCCGAGCTGGGCTGCAGCAGTGCCAGGAGTCCAGCACTTCGAAAAAGTGTGTATTTTCTCAGATCCTCATAAACTCTACAACATCAGGGCTCATACTATCATTCTCATTTTATAGTTAAAGGAGCCAAGAAGCAGAGATCAGTGGCTTTCCCAATATCACAGCAGAGTACTAAAAAGTCATGTTTGGGACTGGGGAGATGACTAGGCCAACAAAGGGCTTACTGTAGAAGTGTGAAGGCAGAGCTCAAATACCAATAACCCATCTTAATGACTCTGGAGAGTCAGCTGACTGTAATCTTAGAACTAGGGAAAGCAGAGAGAGGATTCACTGAGGCTGGCTGAAGTGGCAACTCCTGATCCAGTGAGAGACACTGCCTCAAGAAATCAAGAGGAAAATAGAGAAGGAAGACACAATATTAACTCTGGGATCTCTACATGCATATTCACACAAGTACATGTGCACTTGTATGCACACAAATGACATGTACACATATAACCTATATACAAGCAAAAATAATAAAAGTAATCTTTAAAGGAAGTAAAAAGCAGAAAGGTCAGTTTTGAACTCTGGAAACACAACTCAAAGGAAAACAAAAACATTCTCCTACAGCCTTATTTATTGTTTAATATTAACCCTCAAGAATGCATATAATTTCCCATTCTACAGATGATGAAGCAGAAGTCAAGAAAGGATAAGAAGCCTGCCCAAATTATACAGTTATAAGGAGATGATGTCAGAGTCTGGAGCATGTATATTGTGGCCTGTACGATGTCCCCATCAGGCACAGAGCTCATCTTCCTTACAGTTCCTGAAATACCAAAGGCAACCTTCTCAGGTGCATAAGGTGAAAGCCACTGTTTCCTGAAAGGCATAGGACAACCAGCCCTGGTGTCATAGACCTGTAATCTCCACTCTATTTGGGAGGTTGAGGAGGTAAGAAGATCTTAAGGTTGACATCACCAAGGCTACACGGGGAATTAAAAGCTAGCCTCAACTTAACTTACTAAGACGTCTCAAAACAAAAATGAGACTGTGAATACTATTTAGTAAGATTATAGTTCAATCTCTATTCACAAACATATAAATAAATGAACAAATGAGATGAAACGATAAAGGCTTAAGAAAAGCTTAAAGCTTACATGGTGGAGGGAATCTGAGTCTTCTAGAACAAAACACCTTGCGTTTGTGTACTTTCCATGGGACAGGCTAGCACAACTGAGAAAGTAATGACAGAAATTTGATAGGAGGGTGG
The DNA here is from genome assembly GCA_001685095.1 of Ellobius talpinus. Lineage (NCBI taxonomy): Eukaryota > Metazoa > Chordata > Mammalia > Rodentia > Cricetidae > Ellobius > Ellobius talpinus. The sequence continues at coordinate 7,641 of LOJH01022889.1, forward strand.
AGAGAAAACTACTAAGGGGAGATTAAATGTCCTATTTAATTGACTCCATCAGGGGATAGGAGAGGCAATGTTGAGTCAGATTCAGAATCAAAGGACCTTACTGTGATGTCAAATGATTTCCTCTTCCTTCAGGGCCATCAAGGATAGAAAGATTTGTAAGGATACATTCTGATTCAAAGAGGAATTAACCAATTCAGCCCTTAAATAGTCTTCTCAGGGGTGTGCCTTACCAGATTCCAAAAACCAGCCCAGAGTGGCCCAGGGCACAATGAACTCATGGTATCTCAGAGTGAGGACAGGGATCTTCAAACAGAAGTATTTTTTTTAAACAAACAAACAAACCTGTGGCCTCTTCCCCTTCCACCCTCCATTCTCCCCACACCCCTATGTTCCCAATTTTGTCAGGTGATCTTGTCTATTTCAACTTTCCAGGTAGATTTATATATGTTTTTCTTAGAGTTCAAGAGGGGAGAAGAGGAGGAGCAATGAGCACTTGAGGGAATGGGATAGTCGAGATGGAGGAAGGACAAAGATGAGAGCAAGGAAAGAGATATCTTTATTGAGGGAGCCATTATGGGATTAGCAAGAAACATGACTCTGGAGAAATTCCTAGGAATCCACAAGTATAACCCCAACTAAGACTAAGCAATAGAGAGGGTGCTTGAATTGGCCTTGCCCTGTAGTCAGACTGATGAATATCTTAAATATCACCACAAAACCTTCATCCAGCAACTGATGAAAACAGAGACAGAGGCCCACATCAGAGCACTGAACTGAGCTTCCAAAGTACAATTGAAGAGTGGGAGGAATGAGAATATAAGCAAAGAGTTAAACACCATGATGGGTGCACCCACTAAAACAGTCTACCTGAGCTAACGGGAGCTCACCAACACCAGCCCGACTGGGAAGGAACAAGAATAGGATAAAAACTAGTCCCTCTGAATGTGGTTGACAGTTGTATGGCTGGGTCAGACTGAGGGGCCACTGGCAGTGGCACCAGAATTTATCCCTACTGCTTGTACTGGCATTTTTGGATGGATACCTTGCTCAGCCTTGATATAGTAGGGAGGGGCTTGGACTTTTTTCACAGCAATGTGCCTTACCCTCTCTAAGGGGTGGATGAGGGGTGGGGGGATAAGTAAGTGGAGGGAATGGGAAGAGGGAAGGGAGTGGGAACTTGGATTGCTATGTATAATGAAAAAAGATAGTTTGTTTTCTTAAAAAAAAAGAAACCTCTGGCAAGTCCTACCTCTGGGTCTTAACTAAGCATGGAGCTTTTCTAAAAGATTTTAATTAACTGTGCCTGTGTGTGGGCGTGAGCATAGGAGTGCAGGGGCCGAACAAGTCCAGAATAGAGTCTGGAATCCCCTGGAGCTAGAGTTACAAACAGCTGTGAGTCACCCTAGGTGAGTGCTGGAAACTTCTGTAAGAGCAGTGTGTGCTTGTAACCTCCTAGAGTCATCTTTCTAACCTCCAAAGCACAAGACTTCTAACCCACAACCATTAAATGAACTTTGCATCAGGTATTGTATGATTTCCGAATACGAGGACAGACAATCATATTGTCTTATGCAAGTGAGGTCTGTTGGGAGAAGGCTGCCTTGATAGTATGGCTTTCAACTTGACTTTTACCTTGGCTCTGTGTAAAGAGAAAGAACAGGGCAAACTTGCCCTAAAATTAGCCAGCTTGACAGTCTTGCCCCAGCACAGAGTCAAGCAGAAGAGCTAATGAGAGGACATAGTTTGTTTCTTCTTTATGTTATCACTCATTCACTCAACATAATTCATCTCTAAACACGGCTCTGGACATCAAATGAAATAAAAGACATGATTTTTTTTTCTTTTAAGCCACTCAAAGCTTACTGGGTAAACTAGGGCGCTACGAAGCAAATGAACTCAAGTACAAAACCTTTCTTGTTTTTTAAAGGAGAATTGAGGGGGCAGATGCTTTTTAGAAAAAGTTCCAAACTTTACTCTCAACTTTCACAGGAAAGCAAACTGTAGAATGAGGAAGATAGTAGCAACAAAAGAGTCTAGGGTCACAGGAGAGCATTTCATGAGGGAAAAATGGTGTGAGCTATGAGCGAGAAGTATTTGAAGACTGACAAGTAGCTAGACATGGTGTATGTGGAGAATCAGCAGATGATAAGACTGGAGATAAAAGGCTTCAAGAGGATAAAAACTGTCATTTGCACTTTGAGGCAAGAGTAGAGCTTTAAACAGATGATCTGCAAGTGGACACAGGCATAAGATAGAACATCTAAAACATGTTTGGTAGATGACTTAGAGAATTGAGGGCAGCCTGCGGAGTAAGAGTGTTCTGGAAAAGAAAGTAATCATCTATTAAATTCAAAGAGAGAAGGCAGTGTACGCGGCTGATGACTCAAATTTATGAGTCAGCTTTCCTGACATCAAATGTACAGAGAAGTTTAGCATATCACCTATTGCCATGTAGATGACGCACCCTGATTCTGTCTCTCACAACAGTGCTCTCCTGCCTGAACCAGCTGGTTACCTGAAGATCATCTCCACTGCAGTGTCCGCAAACAGTCTCTGATGGGATGCAGCTATCACTGCCACAAAATGACAGTCCACCCTGTGCTTTGTCTTTCATAGTCCCCCTCCTCTTTCTTAACTGTTCAACTGAATTTCAAGTTTAAGACCACACAATACACATTGCCTTCTCCCGACTTACCTCAATGGGCCAATATGCTCCTCCTTGTATTCTGAAATCTTACAATAGCTCATAGTACAGAGCTAAAGCTTCTGCCCACTATGAAGGACTTTGCTCCCCAGTTATAACTTATGTGTTTGAACCAGCCCCTCCCTCTCCCATACTAACCTTGACCTCAATGGTGATTCTGAGAATAAAACTGAAGTCAAGCCTTCCCCCTGTGGAAACTGCTGGCCTCACTGTGAGCACGGAGTCTTAGTCTTATACCTTCAGAGCAAGAAGGGTGTTAGAGCCCCACCCTTCCTATGTTAGAAGTAAAGTGTAATAAATAGGTTCTGTGAGATGTAGACACTGCCACTTAAGTTAAATTTCAGCAATAGGAAATGTCAATACATGTCTTCCCCTTTCCATCTTCTACCTAATAACTTTCTCTTCATACAGACCTGCCATTACCACCAAATCACTACCATTTTCTTCCTTTCATGTTTCTCCGGCTGGCTCTTCTGTCATTCAGAGCAGTAGAGTGTTGGCTCATAGGCTTTTAATTGAAAGCTCGTATTTATTCATCCTTTTTGACTGTTAAGTTGTCTCTCTCCACTTGCCTGGAGCTTTCTATATGTACTCACTCTTTATTGGGTTAACACTCTAGCTTTCCCTTGCACATTAACAAATCCCTGAGTTCTCTTCTTTCCATTTCCACCTTTTTGAGAAGGTCATGATGGCTACATGATTTTTTAACGTTTTAAGAAATGCATCTCACAGAAATATGAGATTCTCACCACCCCCTTTTAATAATATCACCACTATCAACTAATCATTTTGACACACTTGTCATCTCAATTTCTGACCCAGATCTTGTACTGTATTTTAATAATAAAACAAGATAAAATAAACAGACACATTAAAAAAGGACTAAACAAAGAGAAAAAAAAGAGTCCAAGAAAAGGCAAAGAAACAGACATAAAGACAGAGACCCATCATTCACACACTCAGGAATCTCAGAAATGCAAAATAAGAAGCCTTAAAACACATTCAAAGCACCTGTAGAGTAAAAAATAAAAGCAAAAATAAGCAGTTAAAATTAAAAAGAGAAAAACCCTTACATGGGATTGTTAGACAAGTAATTTCCAAAAATGTTGTTGAGTTTGCTTTCTGTTAGGCATCTATTTCTAGGCATGAAGCTACCTTTGAAAGTAATTTGTTTCCCCAGTGAGACAACATTGTTGAAAACTAAATTTTCATTTGCAAGTGGTTATCAATTGGAGCATCTGTCAAATTCTCCTTTCAGCTCTAGTGCCCCCAACTGGTGCAGAGCAAAGTAAGCCCAGTACATGCTGCCATAGTCTCTGTGAGTTCAAACGTGCATTGGTCCTGTTTTGTTTAGAAAGCATTGTTTTCTTACTGTCCTCCGTCTATCCCCTCTGCTCTTATGCCATTCCTGCTTCCACTTCCTCAGGGTTCCCTGAACTGTGAGGGGAGTGAATTGATGAAGACATTCCATTTAAGGCTGTGTGTTCCCAGGTCTCTCAATCTCTGCATATTGGATGGCTGTGGGTCTCTGCTGCAAGAGGAAGCTTCTTTGATGATGGATGAGTAAGACAGTGGTCTACGAATATAGTAGAATATTGTTAATAGTCATTTTGCTGCGTTATTCCTCTAGTAGAACAGTAGGATTTGGCTTTCCCCTAGGTTCCTGGCCTATTTAGTCTCAGTTCTTGGTTACTCAGCATCCAGAATGTGTTTCATCTCAAGTAGTGGTCTTAAATATAATCAGATATTGGTTGGTGACTCCCTCAAGTAGTGCCACCATTGCCCTAGCATATTTTGCAGGCAGGATACCATTATAAACAAAAGGGTTTGTAGCTGTGTTAGTGTTTACCTTTCTCATTCAGTAGTGTTCAGAATACTATCTGGTAGCAAGAACACTAGCCTGTAGAGGTAAAGGCTGTTGGTAGGCGCCAGTTTAACTTCTGAATGTTCAATGATTTGTATAGATGTTGTCTTCAGCAAGGGACCTTGATGTCAGATTGTGGAGAGGAACCTATAACCTTGGCAACAGCCTGGGTTGTTTGGGAGTTCCCATAAAACCCCTTTGACCAACAAGTTAATTAGCTAAAAGCCTATTCCCAGTAACTTAATTTGGTGATAAGATGTCCTCCATTTGGGGATCTGTCTCCCCACAATTTGACAATTTTATTTATACTACTTAATATATGTATATATTTTAGGAAGCTTCTACTGTTTCAGGTTTTCTCATTTTTTAACTTACATGTATGTAAATGTTGTACAACATGTATCTACCTGGTGTCCTTGGATTTCAGAAGGAGTTGTTGGATCCCCTAGTACTGGCGGTATGAATTGTTGTGACTTACCATGTTGCTTCTAGGAACTGAACCCAGATCCTCCACAAGAGCAACTAATGCTCTTAACCACTGAGGATGTCTCTAGCCCCAGGATTTTGTACTCTTAATGTGATCTTATGAGCTGGTGAGAAAGTCCTCCAACAACTGCTACATGATCACCTCAGATGACACCCTCTCTTCTCTTTTTTCTGTTAAGTTTCACTACTATCTAAGGATAAGGCTCTTAGTTACACAGAATTGAGACCCACGATCTTGCCCAGGGCTTAGGCAAGTCCTGGCACCTGCAACTGCAAAGTATGTACTGTTATTTCTTTTCTCACCACTTCCTGCTGTCCTACTGAAAATGTTGGTCAGCATTGACAGATTTTTCAGCATAGAACAGAACCAGTTTTATATGGGATCTCAGTCCTCCATTGCCTGACCCCACCTTAGTTTTCCAGTTTTATCCATTATAACGTCTCTTTAGATGCAGACCAACTCACTGCAGAGGACCACAGCAATCTAGGCCTGGTAGTACATAGTGTAATTCTAAAACACTTATTAAGTCGAGAGAGGAAGAGCAAGAGCTCAAAGGTTCAACTTCATTGTGTGTTCAAGGCAAGCCTGAGCTACAAGAGTCTCTGTCTCAAAATGGGAGCTCACACTCTTTAAGACCTGCCTTTTGAGCCTCCTGTGTTGCACTTGTTTGTGAACAGCTGATGATCACATGACAAGCCCATCTCCCTATGGGAACAAATGCTCTACATTGAGGATAGCCCTAGGAAGAGCTAGTATCTCCGTGACTTGGACTTGATCCCCTTCAGAACTAAGGCACTTGACAGAAACACAGGTACCAAGTATGAATGGTGTGGAGTTTCTGGAATGAAAAGGAACAAATAATACTATTTAGAATTTGAATCATTAAATGAACAATCATATAAAGTTATCTATAAATGTACATTAAAATAGATGCTTTAAAACAACTTCAGTTGTTAGCCCTACTATTTTCACTTACCTTACTTCCTAGAGCTTTTACATTCTTTTCCCATTTCTAGGCGGAAGTAATCTACTCTCAGTTTAGCTACCCAGTTCTTGAGTTTCCCATCCCTTCTTTAACAAACAGAATTAGCAGCTTAAAATACCACCAGTTTTTTGTTACACTTCTGAAGGTCAGAAGTCTCTGTTCCTTTCTGGAACTCTAAGGGAGTTAGGAGTTTCCTCTACTCTGGCTTCTATAGCTGCTCATATTGTTGTCAGGAAAAATCCTCCTGCTCTTGCACTACTCTGAATCTCTCCTTCATTTCTCTCTTTCCAGTATAAAGAGCTGTGTAACATGTTAGGAATATAAAAGCCAAGTCCATCTTGTCTTAAACTCAGATGATCAGCAACTTGAATTCTACTTGTACTTTAATTCCCTTTGACACAAAAACATTATAATCACAGATTGTAGAAATTAGGATGTAGACATCTTTGGGACCAGTGTGTGTGTATGTGTGTGTGTTTGTGCATGCATGAGTATGTGTGTGTGTGTTTGTGTATGCATGAGTATGTGTGTGTGTGTCTGTCTATCTGTCTGTCTGTCTGTGTCTGTTTTACTCTGGGTTTAGGAAAATACTGACACCTTAAACTGTAAAGTGTTCTTCATAGAGGTAGTATATTCATTTCTCTTAATTAAAAACAAATGACTATCACATCGTATCAACAGTTTCCTACAAAAATGTCTTCTTCTAATATATATGTATTGATCCTTTTATGATGCAGATATAGAAAAGGGTATTAAAAATACGTTAAGTGGTCTTCAACCCACAGGTGAGCAGAACATGTCTCTGTGTCTCACAGGTCACATTTCCCTTTTAATAGACTTTCTAACAGAAGATGGGTGAGGAAGCTAGGAGAAAAAGAGGAGATAATACAATAAATGCAGGGGGAAATTAGATTTCTGTATTAGTTCTTTTTTTGCTGTGGTAAAAATCATAACCAAGGTAACTTGTAGAAGAAATAGTTTATTTTGGGCTTACAGTTCTAAAGGAGTAGTATCCATGATGGCAGAGCAAACAAAGTAAGCAGCAGGCATAGTAATAGTGGCAAGAAACTGGGGACTCACATCCTGATCCTCAAGCACAAGTAGAGAGAGCAAACCAGAAATGGCACATCTTTAAATTGTCAAAACTGCTCCCAAGTGACATACTTCCTCCAGAAAGCCCACCCTCCTGAATCTCCCAAATTGAGGACCAAGTGTTTAAATGCTCAAGACCATGGGAGTCATTTCTAATTCAAAGCACCGCAGCGTCTAAGTACTAGTACACTGATTTCATGATTGGAGCCAGCCTACAAAGGACAAGCGATTCTATATATAAAGAGTGACAGAAATTACCAGTCTCCTAGGTTGCACAACACATATTGATCCAAAGCTTGGTTTCAATGGTGTCATTTCCTACAAGTGAAGACACTTCTCCTTTATAGATTTGTATTAGAGTAGCCAGGGTTCTCTAGGAGAACAAAAGCAACAGAATAAAAGTATATATAAAATATGGCTTTACTAGAGTGACTTAGAGGCTATAGTTTCTGTCCACTAACAGAAAGACCAAGAATCCAATGGCTGTTCAGTCCACAAGGCTGGATGTGTCTGTATATTCAGAAATGTGAAGAAGCAGACTCTAATGCCAGAGAAGGAAGGAACTTGTCAGTGAGAGTGAGGTCAAGCAGGAAAAGAGTAATAGAATCTTTCTTCTATGTCCTTTATGGAGGTTGCCACCAGGAGGAGAACCTCCCCCAATGGATTAAAGATAGATCTTCTCACTTCAAAATATTTAATTAAGAATAATACCTCACAGGTGTACGCAGCCACTTGGGTTTTAGTTCATTTATGATGCAGTTAACAACCAAGATGAGCCATCACTTGTATCTAATGAATAGTTAAACCTCTTTTGACTTAGTTATTTCAAAATAATTTAGTTATTATAAAGTCACAGCAGTTATTCAAAGACCACAGCGTTACGAGCTGCTTTAGTGAGAGAGAGAAGATATTAGCCCTCAGTTCTTTCCTACCCTTTAAGGAAACATCACCAACCCAGCAAGTCAGCCTTTGAATAATTTTGAAACTTTCTGGGACACAGAGTCCAGGGGAGGTCAGGACAGAGCAGGTCAATGAATCATTTTCAGACTATTATTATCTAAAGCTCAGAGCTATGGTCAGGCCACCTGCTGGGGAGTGACAACCCTGTTCCCAATACTTCTACGGTATGAAGGCATTTAAAAAAATAACTCATGAGCTAAGGCTAGAAGGAGATTTAGAGAACATCTAACTAGGGAACTTTAAGTGGGAGTTTTCTCTGATGCTCGCTCTGCTAAACTGACCAAAGCCCGAAACAAAGCTACCCTCACTACAAATGCAATGACCTTGTTTCTTGTCCAGATCTAGATTTGGTAATGGGTTTCTAGGGGTATTATGTATACAGCAAGAACAGCATGTGTTTGTTTTTAAAAACATGCTTCCAGGATATGCCAGTGATTGTCTGGTTTCCTCAGGATCATATTCCTTCCTGTTTTTTTGGTCATGCCTCCCTGACACCTCTGATACTTCTTGATTTTAAAATGAAAATCATAGAGAGGACAGATCAAAGTGACATAGGCAAAAACAGAACACAAACTTCAGACATTTATATTATATTGGAAATTTTGTTCCCCCATCAAAACTTATTAACGCTGGTATCTATCTTTCCCTTAAGTAGTAACAGATGCCTTTAAGATTCGGGGGAAAATACATATAATACAGCTACCTATTCTTATCTATGTGGGAGTGACTGCATTTTTCTTCTCCTACTCAATTATCTGTAAGCATAAATTAAAAGATGTCAGGCAAGATCTCCTGACAAAATTGGAAGCATGGGGGTGGGGGTAGAAGGTAGGAGAGAAGGGGGAAAGAAGTGGAGAAGGGGAGGGTTGAGGAGAACTTGACAGAATGGGATAGTCGAGATGGAGGAAGAGTAGATATAAGAGCAACGAAAGAGATATCTTGATTGAGGGAGCCATTATGGGGTTAGCAAGAAACCTGGCTCTCGAAAAATTCCTAGGAATCCACAAGGATGACCCCAGCTAAGACACTAAGCCATAGAAGAGAGGGTGTCGGAACTAGCCATGCCCTGTAGTCAGAATGATGATTATCTTAAATATCTCTATAGAACCTTCATCCCACAACAGATGGAAACAGAGGCAGAGACCCACATCAG
>LOJH01022890.1:0-11188 GCA_001685095.1 Ellobius talpinus
GAGAAGTGGGGAGAGAGGCAGAAGCGAAGCTGCCTCTCCGAGAGGAAGATGAAATAGAGAGCGAGAGGAAGATGAAAAAGAGAGCGAGCTAAGGCCGGAGGCTGAAGATCAGCCTGCCTCAGGGAGTGGTCGTGGCTTGTCTCTTAAAGAGACAGAAAACCATTACCGCTAGGATTATAGATATGCACCACCATGCCTGGCTGAGAATTGGTCTAATTTTCTTTTAAGCTGTTCTTATATGAGACAGACTATCTGTCAGGACTAGACCATCCTAAGTGCATTTTAACTAATTAACTTTAATTAATCAATTATTCTTTTAAGATAGTTTTCAGTCTGTAGCCTGGGCTGGCCTAGAACTCAGTATGTACCTGGGCTTGCCTTGAATTCCTGGTGATCTTTCTGTCTCAGTGTTCCCAGACTGCTGCTTGTAGCATCCCATGTAAGAGAGATGATTCAAAAAGATGACTGGATATGGCATGGAGTCAGATTTGTAGAGCCAGAGAGCAGAGTTTGGGAAATGGAGAGCTCGTGGTGTTGGCAGCAGAAGTAGATACTTGCCTATTGGGGGCCTTGGGCTGTTTAAAAAAGGCAGAACTGAAGTTAGTGGAAGAGTGAAAACAAGAAGCCGCTGAGATGTGGGAAAAATTAGAAACTGAAACCTGTAGCACTTGGGTAGCAGGTGACTGACATGATAGAAGTATTTTGGGAATATTAGGTTGGCAAAATGTATGGGATGGAAGGAGGAAGAAATGGACTGCAGAATGAGATATGCCTGCAGAACTCCCCTACTGCCCAGCTCATCCAGTTCTTGATGGTTTTGTCTTTTAAGATTATGTAGATTGAGAGTATGTCCACTACTCTCCACTCTAAATAAGTGAATATTTTAAAAACTGTATGTCTGTTTCTGTGTTTGGGGTGTGCCTATGAGCTCAGAAGAAGATCCTCTGGGATCTGGAGTTACAACAGTATGCTCCTCACTGTGCACTCTGGGAACTGGACTTGGGTTCTCTGCAAGTTCTAACTTCAGAGTTAGTTCACCGCAGTTTGATTCTTTTCTGCCACTCAGTTGTCTAAGAGATTTTTTCTCTGTTTGCCTCTTATTTTGCTTTCTCTTATTCCATTGAAAGCCTAGAATAGCCTTGTTGCTTTAAATCTTTCAAGATATTTTACAGAATAAAACCAAAAGTGCTTTACTAAAGTACAAACCCCATTCCTTTCCACCTCCCACCCAAGTTTCAGCATTTTTTGGAAAATAGTGTATGTTTGTAAATGCTTTCTTTGATAAGGGAACAATGAAACTGAAGAAAGGGATTTTTATTTTTATTTAAAAGGTTTTTCATTTTACATACCAATCATAGTCATCCCCCTCCCCATTCATTCCTCAGAAGGGGTAAGGCCTCCCATAGGGAGTCAACAAAGTCTGACATATCAGGTGAGGCAAGACCAAGCCACTCCTCCTACATCTAGACTGAGCAAGGTATTACTCCATAGGAAATTGGCTCCAAAAAGCTAGTTCATGCACTAGGGATAAATCCTGGTTCCACTGCCAGTGGCCCCAGGGACTGCCAAAGCCACAGAACTGTCCCCCACATTGAGAGTGCCACAATTGGTCCTATGCAGGTTCCCCAGCTGTCAGTCCAGAGTCAGTGAGCTCCCATTAGCTCAGGTAAGCTGTTTCTGTGGGTTTCCCAAAAGAGGTCTTTATTTTTTTAAGACAGGGTCTTGTGTAGCCCAGCCTAGCCTGGTATTTACTATGTAGCATGATCTAGAATTAACTTCTGATCTTCCCTCTTCTATCTCTTGAATATAGGAGAGAAGTTCTCCCACACCCCAGTTTATGTGGCAGTAGGGATTAGTATGAACTGAGCTACAAGTTGCACCCTTTCTTTCCTGTCTTCATTTTTGAGACAAGCCAGGATCTTGCTGTGTCTCCCAGGTTGGCCCCAAAGTGACATTCCTCTTGTCTCAGCCTCCTCAGTTTAGTGATTACAACTGTGCATCACCATTAGCCAAGAAGAGGCCTTTCAAGCTGAATGTGATTTGAAGATGCTTTATTAATAAGTCATGATTGGTGTTTTTATTGGGTGATAAGGAATACTTTTAATCTAGAAAAGCTAAGGATTTAGTAAACGTTCACAGTTTTCTCATTAAAATGATCCCTTTGCCAGTTGTGGTGGTTTATACTTGTACTCAGAGGATTGTGGAGATAGAGGCAGGAGTCTCAGGAATTCATGGTCATGTTCGCTATACAGCAAATTCAAAACCAGCCTGGGCTATATAGGATCTTGTATCAAGCAAAACAAGATAAAAACAAGCTTCCTGCTTTGCAGTTATGATATATTTTGGAGAAAATCTCTCTTTAAGTCAAATTTTTACTTTGTTGAGAAATAATCAGTTTTGTGATAAGTATATACTTAAGTAAATTAGGAACCAGGTATGGTGGCACAGGCCTTTAACCCCAGCTATCTAAGAAGCAGAGGAAGTTGAATCTCTTGAATTTGAAGTCAGCTTGATCTACATAGTGACTTCCAGGCCAACCAGGAATACATAGTTAGACTCTTTCTCTAAAAACAAACAAACAAAAACTTAGAAAGAAATCCAACATACTATTTTCTCTGCTGCATTATGTGGAAGTAAACCTTATATCTGTGTATCTGTCTTCTTGTAAGTACCTGAGTGATACCCGAGCTGTTCTAAGTTGCTGAATAGTTCTGTCGCTGATTGTATTCTTGTCCAGATGGTTTACATTCAGATAAATGTAAAAAAAAATGTGAAGTCAAGGTATGATATTTTTATCTAGTTCTTTAACATAATACTATACTTGGAACATATCTATACTAAATATTTCCTTTAATTTTCTAGGATGGATTTTTTCTTTTAATAAAAGGTGTAAAACTCTTAGTCGATGCAGCTCCCTGCCCTAGGTTTCTTTTCCCAAGTCTCAGTAAGTTTAAGCGCAAAGAAACAGCGGCTTTTATAGAACTCTTCTCCCCTATTTTTGTAGATTTATTTACTTTACGTGTGTGCACTGTGCCACAGCTTGTATGTGGAGGTTAGAGGACACCTTGTAGGAGGCAGTTCTGTCCTTTACTTGATGAGCCACATCAGTGGCCTTATTTATTAAAATGTATCTCCTTTTAAAGTTTGATAGACACCTCCCCCCCCCAAGACAGGGTCTCACTATGTAGCTCTGGCTGTTCTAGAACTATGTAGACCAGGCTGCCCTCAAACTCATAGAGAACCACTTGCTTCTTTCTCCCAAGTGCTGGGATTAACGGCATGCACCAGTCTATACCTGACCTCTAGCCTTAGTTTTTAAAGTGATACATAGAGCATAAAAACACAAACTTTTAAAGAACTAGTGTATTGATTAGACAATTTCTTACCAGCAGTTTGCCTGGCAATACACATACCTTGATGTGTTATGTAAGAAACATATATTTTGGTTGATCTTAAGTAGTAAAATATTCAGTCATAACCACATACATGCCCACTTAATGCTTGGCCATTAAAATGAAAACCTACCTTAGGGTTTATACCCAAAAGGCATTTTCTTTGGTTTAATTCTTTAATGCCTTGAATAGTTTTATGATAGTCTTGGAAAGTCTTTGGTTATGATGTTTCTGTTGGCCTGTAAATAAACATTTGCTGTCTTTCTGGGTTCCAATAGGCTAGGAAAGTCTACCTTATTTCTTAATTGACAAACTTGAGTTAGGTGGCTCTAACTCAGATGTTTTTCATGATTTCAAGTCTGTGTCTTTTGTGTAGGTACAAACTATTTCAGAACCTTGATCTTTCCCTTTCCAAGGATCTCTTCTGATGACTGGCTTTTGGCATTTCAGAATATTGTACTTTAGATTATTTTTTAAAATGGTGCCGGGAATTGAACTCAGAGCTTCACAAGCTTCACAGGTGCTAGGCAAAGGCTCTACTACTAAGCTATCGTCCCAGTCACTTTATAATTTCTGAGTTTGAGGTCCAGGTCTTAAACTTGTGATCCTCTGTGGGATTACAGACTCGTACCAGCAGAGTAAGTGAATTTTAAGAGTATTTTAGAGAACATAGAAGCATTCAAAATGTAGTCCTCCAAAGGTTAGAAGTTAACCAAACAAGTTACTAGTTACTTCATACTTTTCTTTTTTCTTTCACAGATTAGTTGTTTACAGCCATTGCAAAGCTGGTTTGATAAACTAGTGCTTCTAGTTCTCTGAACCCATATTGACGAAATGAAAAACAGATAAAACGATTTGTGTTTTACATTAATAATCCAAAACTATGGAGGAGGAACCATTAAAGTAATGTAATTTTGCATTGAATTACTCATAACAAACTGCAAACCTCACATAACTTTGCTTATACCTCCCAAAGTAATCACCATGGGCATAAAACTTGGAAATAACCTTGGAAATTAGTTCTTTTATAATCTTAGTGTTTTTAAATTAAAACATTGGAAAGATAAACCCTAGACATTCACAGGCTCACATAAATTCAAACCAGTAAAAGCCTGGCATAATGCAGACATATCAACGAATTTACATGTTATGAGGTGACATGAAAATTAATCTTTATTAATTTTTGTGGCTAGACAGAGGTTGCCAAGACAAGGGCCACTGCAGCCTTGTGCGAACTTGTGGGCCTATGCCCGTGCCTTCTGCCTAAGAAACTAACGGCAGGCTTCTGAAGCGACTTCAGGGTGTCCACGCTCTGGAGAGAGTCGTGGGCAGGTGGCCTAGGAGGTCGCTGAAAGCATTATACCCCCCCATGCTCTGCCCAATAGGTGGGCAATGGGCGCTGGCTGCTTACCTTGCCGGGAACCCCGCGGTGGTCAGTGCTGCCTTGCCAGAAGCGCCGGCTGTAGTTTGTGATGTAACCAACCAGCTTGTCCTGGTAGGGGAAGTCCACTTTCCAGATGAGGGACCCGTAACCAAATACCCACATTTTTCTAAACCCTGGCTGGTACCACGGCGGGAGAGCAGGACTGCTGCTGACGCAAGTAACCGGCTGCTCGAGGCAGCGCATGCGCGCTGGCCACGAGTGAAGCGCAAATGGGGTTGCGGTCCCCAGTCTCCTTTTCAGAGCTCTATGAACCCACAGATTTTTTCTGCAGCCTAGGAAAGTCAAGGGGCGGGGGGGGGGAGTTTGGGAGAACTACATTACCCACAACTCTTTAGAGACTAGTGACACTAAGGTTGGAGCAGCCTCCCTCCCCTTTTTTTTCCTTTAAGAGAGTGGGTAAAAGAAAAGGAGTGACTGATGTTGTCTTATAGGACACGCATACGGGCAGCACACCTGCACGTAGGCATTTTGTTGTGACTTGAAAATTGGCTAGCTGCCCACGTATAACAGCTACCTGAGTAGCAGAACCCACAAATGTAATTCGTATAAGAAGCAGAAATTTTATAGCAGTAGTTTTAAGCCTTTGAAAGAGCAACTAGATTCTAGTGGAAGCTGCTTACGTATCAAATTGCCAAGAACAGTCGTGTTCATATTTAACGTTCTCTGCATCTCCGAGAAGACCAGTTGTGCTGTCCTGTTACTTAAATGCCACCATTGGTTATTACAATGCTGTGTAAAGTCCCTTTCTCAGATGAATGGGTGCTGTTTTGTTTGATAATGGGGAACTTGGAGGATGATGTATATTGTTTACTGTACTTAACTTGGATTGTTGAGGAGGGTCCTTGTATCTAGATTCAAATGCTTAAGGTTTTTGTTTTGTTTTTTGTTTTTGTTTTTTTGTGGTTTTTTGTTTGTTTGTTTTGCCTCCCATTCCAGGTAGCTTTATTCTTGCAGAGCTATAGCAGGGCATCTTAAAATTTATTTTAAAAGCTCTAGTAGGAAAATCTGTAGAATCTCAGGTGACTATTGGACTATTGGAAAACCTGTTCTCTTAGTTTTGCTTTGTGCTGTGTACTTTGTATTCTTTAGATTATAATGTGTCATGTATTTAAATTGCTCAAACATTGAAAATTAAGTGATACTCACATAAACACTCACACTCCTCACCCCAAAGACCAGAATGAGTTTTGTTTTATGTCTTCTTTGGCATCTCATTGAAAAACAAGCTAATGTTGCCATAACTGATGTTTCAGTGACTTAAATAGTAAGGAAACAAAACAACTCTCTTAAACTGTAGGGGTTTTTAAAGCATATATTCTAGGCAAAGGTTCTTAACATTGAACTCATATTACATGTCTTTAGAAGCTTAGAAAATTATTAAAAATTGCGACATCAAATATCCTATATCCAAATTTCCATAATTATCTCAAAAGTGTTCTGGAGTTGCTAGAGCAAAGGTAGTTGTTGTGGCAGGATATGTCTTTCAAAGAGTTTATGTCAGAGTTGCCATTAGAAGTGGAAAGGCTGCTGCACTTACGGCAGATTTTTCCTAGACTACTGTTTTCCTTTAAGGAGCTCAGAGATATACTAATTTCTGTTATTTTTTCAGGTTATTATGTATTGTCCTGAGTTCATTAACATTGTAGCTAAGGGAAACCAACAGGACATGGTCTCATATCTACCTGTTTTTACTCAAATATTGTTCTTTATTTTTAAAGTTGAGTCCCTTTGTGTGTGTTTCAGGATAGAAATAAGTTTTCTTTTATCTAAATGAACACATGTATAAATCATTAATGTGTTATTTGTTTTCTTTTACTGGTAATTATTTTGTCAAGAAGTTAGTATGGTCCCGAAAGGCATAGGTTAGCACTCACTATCCTACAATTTGGCCTGAAGCTACCTCTGTATTCTTATTTTTCTACTGTTTTTTTCTTTCTTTAATCATTCTCCTAAAGTGACATGCTTATCTTCCTCATTGTCCCTTTCCGTTGGTTATACACCTTTTTTTGTTTCTGATTTTTCCAGTTCTGACTAGTAATGCTCTTCTGCCCATTGTCTCATTTTGAAATCTTCCCATCCCTCAACAAGTAGACACAGATTCTTCTTTATTTATATGACTTTCAATCTGTTCTACTTTCAGGACACTTTATATTTTCTGTGTTGGACCACATATAGCTATCATTCCTGTGAGGCTGTAAGCAGTTTGAGATAGGATCTGTGTGAGTGTATAGTCCTCATTGCTGATCATTTAGCTTGTGCTTAAAAAAATTACTGCTAATTGAACAATTGAATGTTAGTTTATAAATATCTTCACTTACTGTAATGGTCCTTTCTACCTAATTATATTAATTCATAGCTGTATTAGCTGTTTGGCATAGTATCAAATCAACTTCAACTGTTAGTTTTATTTTGAAGGTGACCATGCGTAAGTTTACTGGAATTATTTTATGCTTGTTTTTAACCTCTTCAAACGTTTTTTGGGGGTAAATTACTTAGAATATGGTTCTAGAAAGTTTTAATTAATATTGGACTAGATTTGTTGGCATTTTCGGACAAGTGTCCTCCCCCAATGGCCATTAGGAGAAATCAAATATGGGATGGGATAGTACTGAGAAGGTCACTTCTTAGGAGCTGACTGTTTCCCCGAGAACCCTGAATCTCAGCCCAACATATGCTGATGGTTTGTGAGAGTCCTATGCGGAGATCTGTGTGGGACTGTTTCCCCTAGAACGCTGAATCTCAGCCCAACATATACTGATGATTTGTGAGAATCCTATGCGGAGATCTGTGTGGGACTTTGCCAGAGAACATGAAATGAGCTTTGAAGGGCGGTGAGTATGATGAGGGAGTCATCTTGTGTATGAGGTTGGGCTGGCTGGCTCGCACTGGTTGTTGCCTTTGTTGTATTCATTCAGTTAGACACTTTGAAGGATTGAGCTCCTCAGTGTTTATCCCCTTCTGGAAAGGACCAACAAGAGTAGGAAAACAAGGACCTCTACTTATCCTTGCTTTTCTCAGTAGACACTATTCATTTCTTTCTTTTTTTTTTTATCATAAAAGGCTTTTTGGGTTTAACTGTTTCATACAGAGGTAGTAAAGTGGGATTTACAAGTGGTGGTTAATAGTGGAGTCTCTGTGTTTTGGTGTGGTATGAATAGGGAGCCCATAGGAAAGATCTGACATTTCTAGAGGCGGAAGATTGAACAGTAAAATCTACTTGATATTTTAAATGATATTGCTAGAAACTGACTTGCGAGACATCTGGGTTGGGCTCTAGCAGAGGCTGTGTGTGGCATGACAGATTTCCCTTGAGAGATGCTAAGACAGGCCCACTGTGATGTGCTGATATCTAGTTCAGTGATGTTTTACTGACTAGTACTGTCTTCCTGCCTTGTTTTATAGACTAATCAAAAGGATGGATTTTACAGAGGCTTATTCAAGCACATGCTCTACTGTTGGACTTGCTGCCAGAGAAGGCAATGTTAAAATTTTAAAGAAACTGCTCAAAAAAGGTCGAAGTGTAGATGTTGCTGATAACAGGGGATGGATGCCAATTCACGAAGCAGCTTATCACAACTCTGTAGAATGTTTGCAGATGTTACTTCATACAGGTAAAGTTTACGAAGGCAAGGTATGTGGGACTGTGCATGTAAGCCAAAATAGTAAAATAAAAATATGGTAATAAGTGATAGCATTTGTTTCCTTTTCTATAATTCTAAAATAAGTACTTCTCCTATTAAGGATGGTAAGATTTTTGCCTTGGATCGTGTTCTGTCTAGACATCTATGAATATTATCTTTTATATGGAAATGCTTGTACTTCATTTACTTATTTTACATTTATTTATTGACATACTTATTTATGTAATTTGTATTTGTGGGGCATACATGTAGCATGTACCATGGTGTGCCTGTGGAGGTCAGAGGACAACTTGAGGAAGCCAGTTCTCCTCTTCCCTAACGTGGGGATTAAATTTAGGGCAGCGGGCTTGGTAGCCAGCATCCTTGCCCTCAAGTCCATGTTGCCAACCTTTTGTTTAATTTTTACCTTTTTTTCTTTTGAGAACACAATCTTCCTGTGTAGCTCTGGCTAGCCTGGTTCCCATTATATAGAATAGGCTGGCCTGGAACTCAGAGATTCCTCTTGAGTGCTGTGATTAAAGGCATATACTGTCATGTCAGCCCCTTTATTTTAATTAATTGTGCTAGGTGATGCCAAGTAGATTGCTGTTTTAATTTCAGCATTTGAAAATTACTTATAGTTGTACTTTTTTTTGGTCTGGAAAAGGAAATAAAACAACAGGGACAATGCTACTAGTATTCTATTCAGATTAATCTTTTTTAAAATGAAAATATTTATATGTGTGAGTGTTTTGCCTGTATGTATGTATATACACCACATGCGTGCCTGGTGCCCTCTCTGGGTAGAAGAGGAGATTGGATCCCCTAGAACTGGAGTCAAAAATGGATGTAAGCCACTGTGTTAGTGGTGGGAACCAAACCCTGGGTCCTCTTCAAGAGCGGTAACTTCTCTTACCCATTGAGTCATATCTCCAGCTCCTAATCTTTTTATTTTTAAAATACTTTTCATTGTCTTTACTTTTGAGAAATTTTCCAATTACTTGGACTTTATATTTGCAATACACCATGGACCAGAGGACCTGCCTTTATAGTGCTTGTATTGTTAGGGGAGATAGATAAGAAACAGATTAAAAAAAACCCAATAAGCAGGAGTGTTTCATTTCTGAGAAAGTGAAGCAGGAGTGGGATGGGAAGAGATGGGAAGAGATGTGTGATATTGCTCACATTTTTATTACTGCATACGAAATGGTCAAGACCTCAACTGTACTGGGCAGCAGCCAGTGCTGCCAGCCTGACTTCTTTCTCCAGGGACAGCCTGTGAAGTGTAAACAACACTCCACTGAGTAAAAAGTCTGTGCTGGAGAGAGGGGGATGGAAGATAACTACTGGTGATGGAGTGCTGTGGTTTAGTTCATGTGCCAGATGCTTGACTTACATTATTTAGGTGTTGTTAGAGGCCACACATAAACTTACTGTTAATCCCACTGGGCTAGAATAAGACCACTACCACATTTTTTGAGCCAAATTTGAAGAAAACTTTATTATATACTGAGCAGGATGATGGACATTGCCCAGGTTCATACCCAGGATTACCATGGAATGGCAATCACCTTAGTCCCAGTGTTTATAAAGGCAAAACTTAGAAGGCTACGTGCTTCGTTTGTCCATTCGGGTGCAAAGATCCATCCTGGTGTACTTCCTGCCTAAGTACCTCTCAGCTACAAGTGACTAAGCACATCTTGTGCAGTTGGGGCAACCAATATTGTTTACAGAAGTGAAAATATGTGGCTTGTTATTTTACATCAGCAACAGCCCCCAGCATTCCAGGATGTTATCTGTCCTTGGGCAAGTGGGGCTAACAGGTTAGAGGCATTTCCTTTTTAAGATGTCTTAAGCACAGTGATTAAAACGTAAAACACAACTTTAACTCTCACATTAGCCCCAAAAGTTTTGCTTGGATTCAGAGAAGTTGACCTATCTAAGGTTAGTTACGTAAGAAACTAACTAGGTTATTTGTTTGAATTAATTTCTGTCTGATTCTGATGTCCTTGTTTTTTCTTTTTCTACCGTATCATCATTCTAACACTTAACAGAGTAGACATTAATAGCATTTAGCTAATTTTTTTGAGACATGGTTTTATTTAGGACCTTGCACTGTGATTCACTCTCCATTTCCCAGGTGCTGGAATTATAGGCCTGTGCCATCACATCAGGTGTACTGAGCTGCCTTCAAGTGAGGATGAGTGTAACTGTCCATGCTATAACACTTGCCTTATATTTCACTGATAATGGTATACTTGTCATAAGGTGTAGCTGCTTAGACCACATTGTTCTGGTTGCTTTAAACACCGTCCTATATGTTATACTTAAACTATTATCCCTTTGAGGCTCCTTGTTTAACTGGTATATATAAAAAATTCTTTATTATATAATTTCTACTTCGATGACCATCTTACTGTTGTCTTTTTAAATGACTCTTTTCTTATTTTATGCATATGGATGTTTTTTTCTGCAGGTATATTTGGATACCACATGTATCCCTGTTGCTTGAGAAGGCTGGAAGAGGGTGTTGAATCTCCTGGGACTAGAATTTTAGACAGTTGTGAGCCTCTGTGTGGTTGCTGAGAATCAACTCTTTTTCTCTGCAAAAGCAGTCAGTGTCCTTAACTGCTGAGTCAACTCTCCAGCCTCTTTTGTCTTTTAAAAATTAACCAGGGTGGGCTGGAGAGATGGCTCAGAGGATAAGAGCACTGGCTGCTCTTCCAGAGGTC
>LOJH01022892.1:7104-18488 GCA_001685095.1 Ellobius talpinus
AAGATGTGACTGCCTTGCTGAAAAAGGTACCAAGCCATGTGACTAATACAGACAAGAATTATGGGCTAATATAAGTTATAAGAGTTAATAAGAAGCCTGAGCTACTAGGCCAATCAGTTTATAATTAGTGTAGACCTCTGTGTGTTTTCTTTATGACTGCAGGAACTGGGCAGAACAGAAACCTCAGTCAACATGTGGGTAAGCCTACTGAAGATCCACTCTGCCCACCAGGTTCTCCTGAACCTCTTTCCCACACAGGGTGGTACACAAACCTCAGTCAACAATTAAGAACACTTGTTGCTCTTGCAGGGAATTCAGGTTCTGTTCTAAGCTTCCACATGGCAATCAATAACCATCTGTAACTCCAGTTCCAGGGATCTGATGGCCTCTTCTGACCACTGTAGGCACCAGGCATACTTGTGATAACATGCATGCAGGCCACACACACACACACACAATATAAAAAGAAATGCATTCCAGTTGTGTGCTAGAAAAAAATAGAAAATGTCAAAGGAGAAGGATAGGTAAGATAAAGCTAGCAAATGAGCTTGTTTCACAAGCCACGAGATCTAAACTCCAGCTCCAGAATTCACACACAGTTGGAAGGAGAGGACCATCTCCACAGAGTTGCTCTCTCATGTTCACATGGACACTGTGGCATGTGTGTCCACACACATGTCATGCCATCACACATAATAATATAATTTTTTCGAGGCAGAGTCTTCCTATAGTGGCCTTCATACAACAGACCTAGAACTCACCATGTAGACCAGCCTGGCCTCAGACTCACAGAGCTCCACTGGCCTCTGCTTCCTGAGTGCTGGAATAAAAGATGTGTACCACCACTCTTGGCAATAATTAATAATTTTTTAAATTAGGGGCTGTGGAGATGGCTCAATGAGTGCTCGCTGTGCAAGTATGAAGGCTGGGATTTGGATCTCCAGCACCCATGTAAATGTCAGGTGGACTTGGTGGCCTTCCTGCATTCCCAACACTCAGGATGTGGACACAGGGGATACCCTAACAGAATAGAGCACTCTAGGTTCAAGTGAGACTCTGTCTCAGACATGAATGGTGGAGAATGAAACAAAAGGATGCCAGCTCTCAAATTTGACCTGCACACCCATGTGTATCCATGTAGGCAGAAGTTTCCTATCTCAGAGCCACTTGATCCCAAATATTCAGCAGCCACTTCCCAAATTACCACACAGAGGCTTAATATTACGTATAAATGCTCAGCCAATAGCTCAGGCTTATTATTAGCTAGCTCTTACATTTTAAGTTAACCCATATTCCTTATTTATGCTCTGCCATGTGGTGGTACCTTTTCTCAGCACAGTGTGCCCATCTTGCTCTCTCCAAGTCTGGCCAGTGTCTCCTGACTCCGCCCTTCTTCTTTCCATTTCCTTAGTTTAGTTGCCTGACCTATACTTCCTGCCTGGCTACTAGACAGTCAGTGTTTTATTATGCCAGTTTGAGTGACAAGTCTTTACAGTGTACAAGAGGATTATTACACAGCATATTCACACACAGGAACACTTGTACATATGTGCCACCTACATAAAATTTATTTTAAAATTAGAAAAAACATTAAATCGTCGCATCTCAGAAAAAAAATACCTCTATTTCTCCAAATTCTGGCAGTTAGACAAAAGCCAGATTCCTCAGGGACTTGTGAAGCCAGTTCCCCACTACGAAAAGTAGCCATTTCCTTCTTCATTGGCAGAAAGGACAAATGGCTATCTATAGTGCCTATTAGCATACCAAGGTCAACACTGGCCTCCAGGCTCCCTTAGTATCATAAGTACCTGTTGCACATGATAGCATCCAAGCTCTTCTCTCCTCTCCTCCCCTGAACTCCCTTCAGCTCACAGGCTTCCCTCTCCCAGCTACTCATTCTCCTTATGACCCTGTTGTTTCAGCTATGCTCACTTTTTTGTCTTCCACTCGCAACCAGTCTCTGTCTGTCTGTCTGTCTGTCTTTCTCCTCCCTTTCTCTACCCCCCTGCACCTGGTCCTGCCTCTCATGGCCAGGTCCAGTCTGCTGTCCAGATTCAGTCTATTATTTTCTCTTTGTTCTTCCTGATGCTTCTGGCTATTCTCTCCATCATAAAACCTTTCCTTTAATCATACTACGGAGCAGGCATTTTGTCCATTTATATAACACTACTGTTTGCAACCAGTATGTCCTATTGATGCTGGGGTGTTTTTTTTGTTTTTGTTTTTGTTTTTTGTTTTTTGTTTTCTTTTTTGAGACAGGATTTCTCTGTGTAGCCCCAGCTGTCCCGGAACTCACTCTGTAGACCAGCTGGCCTTGAACTCAGAGATCCATCTGCCTCTGCCTCCCATGAGTTGTGATTAAGATTATGTGCCACCATGCCTGTCTAAAACTCAACCAGTATGTTTTTTTAAAGATTTATTTATTTTCATAAAATTTGCCTGAATTTATGTACATACACCATGTGTGCATCTGGTGCCTTGTGAGGCCAGAAGAGGGTAGTAGCTGTCCTGGAACTAGAGTTATAGACAGTTGTAAGCTGCTGCGGGGTGCTGGGAACAAATCCTCGACAAGAACAGTAGGTGCTCTTAATCACTAAGTCATCTCTCTAGTCTCTCAAAGAAAAGTTTTTAGCCTGGGTGACACAATGAGACCCTGTCTCAACAAACAAACAACAACAACAAAAAAGCAAGGAGTGAATAAACTATTACAGTGTGTGGTCTGATTATGTCATTCTCTAGTTCATATGTTGAAATCTAATTACCTAGGTGATGATATTGGTTAAGACATGGCACCTGTGCGAGCCAGTTATATCATGAAGGCTTTACTCTCATGAGTGGAATAGGATCAGAGTCATTTAAAAGAGGCCCCAGTTGGGGGAGCAGGCAGGGGAACCTAGCAACAGTGGTAGAGATCTTGCCTACCACAAAAATCCTGGGTTTGATCCCCAGCACAGTGAAATAAATAGATAGATAAAAAACAAAGTCCTACTCTACAGTCATTTCTCAGAGCAACGAAAGTGCTAGATCATGCCGTCTCAGTAATCAGTCTCTTCAGGCTCAGAATAGGTTAAGTTACCAGCGGCCATCTCGCTAGAAGACAGCAGACCCAGGATTCAAAGCCAGAGCTCTTCCCACTGCCCCTTGCTGTCACCTACAAGTTCAGTCCATATGCTGAGGCCTGTGCTAAGAGCCGTGTGGGAGAATTCAATCGATAAAGACCCAGCCTTGGTCTGGAGGAGTTCACATCAGAAAAGTCCAAGAGCAGCCCAATTACCAAGACCAAAAAACCAGCTCAGGACAGCGGCAGAGGAGACGGAGCATTCCTCAGTGCCAAATGCATGGTTTTGAGAGTGTGGGCAGAGAGATGCACTTTAGGCTGAACTCAACAGTCAGGGAAATCCTCAGAGACAAAGCAGAGCACATTGTGATGTACTCTGTGCATGTAAATCATCCCGGAGACACTTCAGATTCAGGCCCTTGCCAGTCAGTGCTTTGCAATGGGTCTGACAGAGGTAGCTAAGGCTTTAAATTCCAGCCCAGCTGCCTGCATTCCAGTGTTGGTCATGGGCTAAAAATCTCAGGGATTGTTTGAAAGTTTATGATATAAAAAAGCAATTCAAATTGTCCTTAACTAAACAAAGCTATGCCTCTAACTCCCATAGAGTAAAAGTCTAGTTGTCAGTACTTTCAGACATAGCTGTACTCAGGGCTCCTACAATGTTTTGGGGACTTTTTCTATCTCTTAGCCCTTTCTTGCTCATGAGCAGATTTTGTGACAGACACTTGCTGTTCAAGACTGATAACCTTTTAGGATTAAATCTAAAGGAAAGGAGGACTTTTTGTTTGTTTGTTTTGTTTTCCAAATCTATTTTGTAAAAAAGACCTAGAACTTTTGGACTGGCCATAATCTGAAGTGAAGTTCTGGGTCTATGTGGGATATGCATTCCAACTCTGACCATATCTGTAATGTCACATGATGTGGGATGTCCTTCTGTATACTGCGAATATGTGTTGCTTATATTGGTTGATGAATAAAGCTGCTTTGGCCTATGGCAGGACAGAATATACCTAGGTGGGAAAGCCAAACTGAATACAGGGAGAAAGAGGCAGAATTGAGAGACCCCCAAAGAGCTGCCAGAGGGGTAAGAAGCCAGAGCATTACCTGTAAGCCATGGGCCACATCAAAATATACCGATTAATAGAAATGGGTTAATTTAAATATGTAGAACTAGCCAGTAAGAAGCCTGAGCCATTGGCCAGTTTGTAAGCCTCAGAGTGGTTATTCTGGAGCTGGAGGGCAGGAGAGAAACCACTCTCCCCTTCCAGACCTTGGTGACTTTTGTTGAGAGACAGTGTAACACTAATGTAAAAACTTCTCAGAGAAAAAAAAAGCCCTAAACCTGACATCTCTGTTGAGAGATGGGATTAAAAAGAGGTCCCAGGTCAGGGGAAAGAGGTCAAGGAAACCTCCTCAGCATACACAGAGTCTCAGTCCATTTGAGATACAAAGTATCATAAAGTAGTGCTACAAGGAAAAGATATAGGTCATTTGGGTTCCAGAGGCTACACACCTTACACAGAAGGAGAAGTAGAAAGGAAGGATCCAAAGATAATCTCCAAAGGTACAACTTGAGTGACCAACTTCTTCCAACTAGGCTCCACTCCTCAAGTTTCCAGAACCTTCCAAAATAACACCACCAACAATGGTTGTCATTTCATATTCAAGCAAGTATAGATACCAATCCTATTTATGAGATCTCTGTCTCTATGACTTAATAGCTGCCCAAAGACCCCACAGCATGCTTGCTTTTAACTGGTGCTTATATACCTCTGAGCTAGCAGGTTTTCACTCCAGCCTTTGAACCTCGAGTCTTGTTTATAAATAGGACAAAAGAGGTTTAGTTAAAACTACCTTTAGTGGCAGCAACAGGGCTGGTGCATGTGGAAGAGAATTCCTGCCAGGCTGTGTCCTGAGTGGCCGGGCTGCTGCCAGAGAAGCAGACCGGTAACTGCAGAGTTGCAATGGCTGGTTGAAACAGCAGTAGATTAAGGTGCAGCCACTGTGCTGAAGTTAAAACAATGCTCTCTTTTTAATGTTATTATGCAAATTTGGCTCAACATATGAGTTTAGGATGAAAACAAACACTCAGACTATAGTGACAACGTAGTATTCACAAGACTTCTGGTAGATAAAGTAGCTAGTCTAGTTTTCCTTCAAACTCAGTTTCTTAAATCTTTTTTGCACAAAAAATTGGCACAGAGAGCTTTGTTTGTAGCTCACTTGGTAGAGTGTTCACCTAGTGCATGAAGACCTCCATTCAATCCCCAGCACTGCATTAAACCTGACTTGGTGACTCAAACCTGTAATCCCAGCACTTGGAAGGTAGGAGTAGGAGGACCAGAAGTTCAGGCTTATCCTCGGCTACATAGAAAGTTTGAGGCTAGCCTGGGATTATCTGAGCTCCTGTCCAAAAAGAAACGTACAAGGGTAGATAGTAAAGTAGGGAGAGGTTCTTGATTGACAACAGTTGGAGAACTATCTCTGCTTCCATCTGCTTCCTGTCACCACTTGTTACTGCAAAACCTAAGAGAAAGGAAGACTGCTGAGACCAGTCCTGGGAGAGCATCCCCTTGCCCTCTCACAATGTATACTGGGTGGAGTCAAAGGACTTGTAGCCAACTGACTGGTGACAGTGGGAGTCAAAAGAAAAATGGCAAAACTATTTGCAGTTCATATTCCCAATGAAGGGGCACTCTGTCTGCTCTACAGAGTCCTCAGAATTATAATAAACAGATCAATGATCCAATAGAAAAAGCGAGTCTCTAAAGAGAAACTTCACTACCTATGAAAAGATGCCAAGGTCATTCATAAGCACAGAAATGCTTAAATGAGAGGCTATTTTTACTAACTGCCCCCAAACACTCAAAGCTAGACAATTTGCCAATATTTGTACATTTTTATGATAGCGCATATCTATCCAGATCTCTTCAGGAATTACCATAGTTTTCTTCTATTCTCCACAGGCAAACTTCTAAAAGGAACTGTATGGTGTCCCTGTGGCATTTTCATGTCATTAAATAGAAAACAAATGCAGAAATCATTCTTGGTATGGATCTTTCATATCAGTCAGCTTTGCCTGATATAAAGAGAAAAGGTTGTCATTGGGCAGTGGTGGACCTTTCTTCCCTGAACTTGGGGGGGCAGAGGCAGGCGGATCTCTGGGTTCAAGGCCAGCCTGGTCTACAGAGTGAGTTCCAGGATATCCAAGGTTACACAGAGAAACCCTGTTTTGAAAAAACACTCTCTTCCCCCCACCCCAGTCTGGTTCAGTCTATTGGCCGTGTTCAGTCTGGACCCTTTCAGATGCCTCTGACTGTTCTCTCCCTCATGTCTACAATAAATTGTCTCCTCAACCGTACCTAGAAGCTATCATGTCCTCGTGTGTGTGTGTGTGTGTGTGTGTGTGTGTGTGTGTGTGTGTTTTCAAAGTTTCTTTCTACTCAGTGATTTGGAGGGTCTGGCCTACCTTTGGTTAGCCCTGTTGCTTTGGACTGTGGCAAGTTGTGTATTTATCACTTGGGTACAAAGCTGCTTCTTAGGTAGCACACTGATAGAGTGCTTGCTTAGCATGTGCAAGGCCATAGCTCCAACCTCCAGTACCATCAAACAAAGCACATAGAAAACAACACCAAGCAAACAACAGGATGCCCTCCCTCCTGCTCTTCACAGCAGGGGAGCAAAATGGGAAGGGTCCATGGTCCTAGACCCCTCTAAAACCAAGCCCCTCTCCCTTCCATGCCCCTAAGTACTTCCTGCAAGGCCGTGCCTCTCACAGGCTCCACCACCTCCCAAAGAAAGCTCTTAGTCCCTCCAGAGCTGCTGAGCTAAAGGAAGTGAACAGCAGCTACTTTGTCACCTAGGGGAAGATGCTTCCAGCCAAAGACACAGGAAGTGTGAAGACACTTGAGTCCTGAGAACAGCTGCCTAGATCGTTCCCATGTGCTTTCTGGCTGTTTCTGCTTCTTTTGAAACTTCCAGTTCATGGTCTGTGGTTTGGAGTCATTGTCCTTGTAAGAACTGATTTCGTATTGCAGATACGGCTTTAAAAATAGTTTATCATTTGTTTTGATTTTGTTTCTAGTACCTATTACTATGTGGACTCTTTTTTTTTTCTTTCCAATACTGGACACCGAAACCAGAGTCTGTACTCCCTTTTCAATTTTTGATAGTCAAATCTATGATTCACCTGCTTGGTTACTGACCTAGAAAACCTGCCTTGTGAATATTTTGACATTTTTGTTTGGTTAGTTTTGTCAAGATGGGATCTCAACACATCAACAGGGCAGGACTTGAACTCATGGCGCTCTTGCCTCTGCTCAAGAGTGCTGGAATTACAGATGTATGCCAGCATGCCTGGACCATTAATCTTTTTTAAAATTCATTCATATTTTATTCTAATTATTTTATGGTTTATTTTTAACTTTGGAAATTTTTTTATTCATCTGTTGTTTCCTACGCTTTAAACAGTGAGGCATCTGGTCAGTGAGATTCCAGATTTAAATCTTTATGAAGACTGTGGAATAGCCCACCTTCATACTAATTTGAACTCTTGGCTCAAACCTACCATCATCCAGCTTAGCTGTGCTGAAACAGGCTGCGGCTTGCAGAATCCACCGAATCCACCCACAGGGGGCGCCAGAGGAGGGTGAGCGGCTGAAGGGTTCCTGGGCACTGAAGTTGCTTTGAGATGGCTAGAGGAGAATGTTAGCCCTCCCACCATTTTCTCAACCCCTACAAACCGAGCAGCCCAAAGAAATACATTGTAAACATCCAAGTCCAAAGAAATACATTGTAAACATCCAACAGTGTGCTTAATCTCCTCTGCGGCTCACTCCAAAGTCCTTGCATCCTTTTCCTTCTCCCAGTCATATGGCTGTCTCCAGAGCCTTTAGATCCTACAGAAAAATTCTAGTACTGCTCATACTGGGTTGGAAGGAGAGCTCAACAAGGTCTACGACAACTCCTTTCATTGATGAACTTGGTACACAGTTCGCCTGCCCACCAACCTTCTCCCTGATTTTACCCAAAGGTGCCCATCCAAAAGGAATTCCCAGATCCTCTCCTGCTTCCTCCTCCCCAATGCCGCCTTACCAGGAAAAAAAAAATCTAAACTCGGAGCAGAATCTGGTTGTCTTTTTTTTTCCTTATCAATCCATCACAGGCTAGAGTTATCTGGGAAGAGGAACCTTAACTGAAAATCACACATCCATCAGCCTGTAGGCAAGTCTGCAGGGTATTGTCTTGGCTGGAGTGAGAGGATCCAGCCCACTGGGGATAGGACAACCCCTGAGCAGGTGGCACTTGGCTTGTATAAGAAAGCAGGCTGAGCAAGCCATAGGGACAAGCCAGTAAACAGTGCCAGTTCCTCCACAGAGTCTGCTTCCGTTCCCACCTCCAGGTTCCTGTTCAAGGTCCTTAAACCCTTTTGTCCTCAAGTTGGTACTGGTCATGGTGTTTTTGTCACATTATCAATAGAAAGCAAACTAAGACATTCATGTTGTTGGGGACTGATCCCACTGGGCTGGGAATCCTGCACCCTCTCTGACGCCACCAAACTACTTGAGAGGTCATTCTTTGAGTGGCTCCATCACAATACAAGGTCACAGGGCAGGGACATCTCTCTTGCTGGCACTGATGGAGCGCTCATCCAGGGAAGGCTTCTACTTATTTCCTAGAGGTCCCCACAGACACACTTAGAGCTGGAGATCCTTGGCACAGGGAGCCCTTCCTATGGCCTGAAGCTGTGTAGAAAGTGGTGTGTTCCCCATCTCTGCCCCTCTGCTCTCTGCCACGTGTCTATACCTCACTTTTCTTTCCTGGGACCCGTGTCACTCAATGCCACCTTAGCAGTGGAGCCTCCTGCAGCTCCCTCATCTGAGACTTCAAGCCTCCCATCTGTTCCTCCTCCTTGCCCCCCCCCTCATTTAGCCCTCAGCATCACCTACTTCATTAAGTTTTCCTGTAATCTGTCTTCTGCCACTAGACTCTAAGGCCCACAAGGGCAGGGGTCCTGATCTGTTTGGTTTAGAGCCAAATCATCCACATCTGGAAGAGGAGTGCACACAGTAGCTACTGAGAATATCTTCTTATCACCATCTCACAGCTACAGAAACTGAAGTTTGCAGGGGAAACACTTGGCTTTAGCAGCAGCCCCGGGTTTTCCAGCCCAGATATTCCGTGCGCTTAGCAGTAGATTGCACTGTGGCCATGCATGGCTGGTTGCTGCTCTGGGTGGCGTAGAATGCTCCAGCGAACCTGTAGGGAAATAAGCAAGTGACGATCTGAAGCCTCCTGTGATAGCCTGTAAGTGAATTAGCACAGATCTGTATGGAATGACCTCAAGGATATTAGTGAGTGAAAAAGCAAGATGCCCCAGCGTGCTTTGGAAATGTTTTCAAAAGAAATAAATAAACAGAATGGCCATATGCTCCAAGGCTGGCTGTGCAGAGAAATAGTCTGGGGGACTCTGAAGGAGCTTGGAGTCTCTTCCTGGAGTATTTGCTATCCGTTTTACATTGTTGAAATGTAAAATCTTGTACACGATCTCCTCTTTTCAGCAATATAAATCTTCCAGAAAATTTAAAACAAAGCCTCAGAACTCATATAAAAAAATAACAGGTCCTTCTCCACCACCCACCCAATGCTTGAGTTCTTCCATTTCTAAAGGCAGGGAAATCAACCTTCACGTCTGCCCCTTCTGCTTGCTGTTCTCTTTCTAAGCCAGGTTCTGAGCTAGACATCCAGGCCTCCAAGTGATGCACATCACCGGTTACTTCTGGTTCTGGGGCCGGGGTGTAGCTGTGTGGAGGAGCACTTGCCTAGCATTCGTGATGCTGCGGGTGTGACTGAAGTACACTAGCCTCCTTCTCCTCCCTACAGAGCAGGGTCTGATTCAGCAGGTCCGGGGCAGCTTCCAAGATTCGAATTTTCCAATACACTCTTGTGTGCCGCTGCTGATGCTGGTTTATGGACCATCCTCTGAGTGGCCTGATTAGAACTAAGATGCTGATGTAGCTATTTCTTCATTTCCCTGGTTTTGATCTTACTTCCCACTGTAGAAAATAAAATTTTATTTCTCCTCTACCATTTTCCCCCTCTCCCACATATACAAATTCTATCCTTATCCTTCCAATACAGCGATATACCTTTTTGGTTTAATTTTGGTATTTATATTATTATACCTTTATAGACAATAGTGACACCTTAGCCACATACTATGCTGTGATTACATTTCCTTTCTTGTTCAACTCTTATTTTACTTTTATTTTCCTAGATTTAATTATTGATCCCTCCCCTTACTTTTATTAAAGCATTCACAAAACTTCCAGATTAAACTGAAAATCTCTTCTCAGTAGACTCAAATACAACACAAAATCTATATAGAAACTGAATATGTGGTATCTACTTGTTGTCCCAGTACTTGGGAGATGGAGGTAGGAAGGACTCTATGAATTTGAGGTTAGCCTGGTCTACATGATGACCTCCAGCCATCCAAGACCACATAACAAGACCTTGTACAAAAAGACCCTACCTATTGGATCCCTGTTGTCAGGGTCCAATATGGACTAGTTACTCCATATATCTCCACAGACATGGCAGGAGCAGATAGGAGGGTTCCAAGTCTCCATTCTGAGTTAGGTCCCCCTTACTGCTGCTTGTACCCTGGACTACCTTTCTCCTTTCTGTAAATCTCTGTCCCAGATGTTTGCAATGCCCATGACTGTGTGGCTGTGACTGATTTTTTTTTAGTCTCCTTGCAGCTAGTTGATAGAAACATTTAAAAGTACAGAGACCCCCTACATATCCCCCATTTCCTCTCTTTCTTAAGGACTAAAACAGAAATAAGGAACGCTCAAGCAAGAGGATCAACATCCTCTGCACAACCTCATGAAAAAAATCTCTTCAGTGATACAGCCTGAACCAGATCTGATTTGGGGTGTAACTTTTTGTCTATGTGGGATAATTTACAGGCTCCTTCTAGGAAGACACTGGCATTCTTGCCAAGATGCTTAAGCCACATTCTGATAAATTTTAAGTAAGGTCCCTTCCAGGAAGCTGGCTTCCCATCTATATAGCTGTCAGTCAGCCATCAGTCAGGCTTTTAGCGATCTGGAATTGAACTTTCTTTTTTTATTGTGTTTTGTTGAACAAGGAATATCTAAGCACTCTTATATAAAAGGGAAAGGACTACGGTGATCACGGTGACGCACACTTAAGAGACTGAGGTAGGAGAATCACAAGTTGGAGGCTAGCCCGGGCTATGTAAGAGCCAGAGTCACACACACACACACACACACACACACACACACACACACACACACAC
>LOJH01022894.1:340-19713 GCA_001685095.1 Ellobius talpinus
TGTTTATTGCCACAACTCTATGGCGTTTCAAGGTCCCTGCCAGCAAGGAAGCTGCAGCAGTGTGCTCACAAACCACATTCAAATTCTTCGTAGTTGGACCACCTGCCTGAAAGAGTAGAGTTTTCCCTGGCAGGACATCCCAGAAAGCCAGCATTTTAAAACAGCGGACCTTTTTTCCTGCTATGGCTGAAAGCCGAAAAGCATGCAGTCAGCTCTTTAATCAACACTATTTAAGTGTTTCGTGGTAGGACCTTTTAAAGAGCTGCAAAGTTTTACAGCTAAAGCTGAGTCAGGAAGCCTCTCTTAGATGAGAGCACTTGCTTNAAGAAGCCATGCTTTATTCTTTTCTGCCCAGAATTACTTCCCAAACTCTCTCAGCCTTTATGTGGATACAGTTGTCCATGTGGGTGCTATTCTGTAGTATGAGGGCCTTCTTTGATTGGCCCATTAGCTCAGGCTTCGTATTGGCTCTTATAGCTTGTATTAACCCATTATTCTTATCTATGTTAACCACATGGCTCAGTACCTTTTTCAGTGGGGTAGATCACATCCTGCTTCTTCTGTGATCTGGGCAGGACAGAAACCCCAACAAGCAGCAGGCCTGCCATACTACAGGTTCTGTCTAGATGACCAAAACCCCATCTCAGGCATTCAGAAGCTGTTTGTTTGACACTACACACTTTTATATATGTTAATGCTATGTTGAATTGCTCCCTAGTGCTAAAGGTTCACGTCAATGTTTATAACTGAGCAATCACTCATTGTGCTTTTCTCCTGTTTTAATGGCACTTGAAGAGTCCATTCTTTGTAATCCATCCTTGTTCCTTAGGTATTTATCTTTGTTCCATTGTTAAATGGTGACTTGTTCCATAGTTTTTGATTTGTGCTTGATGCACATTTTTAACATGATAGATACAGTGCATTGTTCCGCTAAGTGTTATGGAAAAAATCAATCATGTAGCAGTTGCATTTCATGTCTTCAATTATTTCCTTTCTTGAAATTAAAAACAAAATGGTGGAAAGCAATAGAAGATACCTAAGGTTGACATCTTCCACAGGTTATCACCTTCCACAGGTGATACACGCATATAACAGACATGAGAGAGAGAGAAAGAGAAAGAGAGAGAGAAAATGGAGAGGAAGGGAGGAAGAGAGGGAGGGAGAGAAAATACAAGAGATTCTATAACCAAACTTGTCTCAGTTTCCTTACAGATTTTGTTTAAATAATATGACTAATCTCATGACACACTTATGATGGGCAGTAAAGGTATCACGGAGAATAATCTTTGCAAATGCAAAGATTTGCACATACCTTTGTTTGCATTATTTGTTCTATTATTTTATTTCAGTCTATAGTTAAGTGTTTATGTGTCAGAAGCAAAGCACTGGGGGAAAATCAAGATGCCCTTTGCCCTCCTTAATTGTGATAAAACATTTAGATGATCAAAGCAAACTTGTTGGAATTGAGGTCCTGGGACTTTTGAGGTTTTTTTATGAGGGTGTATAAACAAGCAGACAGGTAAAAAAAAACAATTTTTTAATCATGAAACCTGTATTTTGTTAATTAATTTCCCAAATATTAGCACATTCAATCTTCAATTATGCCCCAGTTTTCACAGGTGTGCCGAGAGAGATAACTATTTTTCACTGATTGGATTTTAATTGTTATTATCAACAAGAGTTTGAAATCTTCTGACAAATATTTCCATATATGAGTTTTTGAATAATTACTGTGTAACGTTCTCATGCTGAAGAAGCATTATACACCATCAGCAAAGAGACTGTCGTGATCAATGGCTGCAACTGCACATCCTAGCAACTGACCCCATAAACAACAAAAATGTATCTATTGATTGAGAAATGTAAGGAAAACTTGTGAAGTTATGATCTCATTAATAACTTGGATATAGAAAGTATATGGGCTGTTTTTTATAATTTCTTTTGAAAGATGAGTAACTTCATCAACAAAAGGCTTTTATTTTTTGTAACCTTTCCCCAAAATTCATATTATCTACTGACTCAGAATTATGATTCTTATATGTTCTTCAAACCTGTTTTCATGCCAAGTTCAGCAACATTCCAAATAGCTTTTCTGGTCACTTGAAAAGAATTGCATACTAGTAAAACTTACAATTTTCAATACTTTAAAAGTTGTATACATTAACACCTGACTTCAGTTATGTTCCACCATCAAGAAACCAGGTAAAGAGGTAGTGATAGGAGAGAAACACTAGCCTGGATGGCCATGTCCACACCCTATCTCTGTCTGCAACTCTACGTGCTATCCTGCAACTTGGATGTTTGAAGCCATTTCTCAAAACAGTGTAGTTTCAGATGTGTTATCAGGTGGTGTGTGTTTATAACAGGAGCTAATGATGAAAGGTAAAAATGTCAAAAGCAATAATTAAACAATAGTGCCTAGCATATTTAGGAAAATAGATTAAATTGATATAATTACCTCCAAATAGGAACACACAATAAAAAATAAAAAATCAGAACTATTTGAACAAGCATTCACACAAACATAATTGCTGTTCCATCCTTCCATGTAATTTGTGATATTTATATGTATATATGTTAATATAGACATCCAGACCAATACAGATACAAACATAGATACATATTAAACAAAGATGTGATTAATTTTTAACCTAATAAACAAGATCTAAGTCCAGGTACTAAGGTGCATATTCCAAAGAACTAGAAAATTCTATGAATGTCACAAAAGTGTTTTCAAAAGTTAAATAAATAAATTTCTATATAACAGAGAGCTGACATTTGCTCCCTTTGCTATTACAAGACATGCAGTTGCTGTTTCTATCTTCAGAATTTCCTAAGGTGCCACGAATTAATACCAATGTTTTAAAAAGTAATAATGTTGGAAAACAGAGTCATCTAGTGACCTGTTAGAGTTCTCATGGAAACTTCCAAACCAAATCTGCTTAATCCAAAGTCTACCTGATGCTGTTGCCTGATGCTACAAAGAAGGTCTTGGCTTTACAATCATTTCTCCTTTAGATGTCTTATTTGCTTCTTACATTTGCATATTTCACTTTCTTTACTTTTAATTCTAGAATAATATGATCCTAGGTAATAAAAATATCACTCACACCTCATGTACTCTGGGATTTAGAGAAAACTGAAATCCTAACATGTAGTTTTTCCTTGATTTAGTTGATCACTACAAACGCAGATACCATGAGAGAGCAGTAAACTGCTCTACCACATTAGGAATTCCACATAGGAACTTAGCAGATGGCAGTGACTGTAACTTTCTCTTCAACAACTCCTTCTGCAGCAGAGGCAAGTGTTACATTAGTACATTCCTATTAGGGAACAAGATGTGAACAGTGTATTGGTTTGCTGTAATTGTTCCATGATTCAGCAATTGAGTTGCTTAATGAGTCCCATGCATATACCAAGTGATATAATTTTAAAAAGGGTCTAGCGTGTGGGCCATCTGTTACAATAAATCCATAGTGCCTTGAGAAATGTGTGGGTAATGCTTATGTTGCCCCAGTTTCAGTCACTAGCCTGTGCTGTCACTGAAGATGAAAAGCCTAGAAAGACTGTTGGAATTCCATGTGCTGAGACTTCTACTTGTTTGGGACACATTTAACAAAAATAAAATTCCCATTACTGACCAAAAAGTAATGCTGGGGTTTTTTGTTATTGTTGTTGTTGTTGTTTAATGTATTTGGATTTTTGAATACCTCTTTAGAAAAAATATTTATCAATTCAGATTGGCTAGAGGTGTAGGGTTAAAGTAGGAATTGTCCTATATTCTACATTCAATGTGGTACCCACTGACAATAAAGAACATGATATCTTTGATATACATTTGAGATGGATATATAAAGAAGTTCAAACATGCAATGGAGACAATAAGTCACTCACGTGCTAACATCTTATGCTGTTCTTAACTTAGGCAGTGAAGTGTGCCATGGTCCACATAATCTATGCAAGCAAAGTCTAGAACAGGAAGAGTAGCAACAACACAGCATTTCAACTTCCCTGGCAGAGATGAATAGGTTTTTGCTGAAGTGTCACACCATGGCTGTACACAGAAACACAGCATAAAATCTTAGATCTATGGAATGGTTACACTTCACTAGGGTCTTGAAGGACTTGCGTTTCTGCAATCTACACAATATGAATTGTCTTTCAGACAGTGAGTAGTACATCTGCCCTTTAGCTACTCACTGAAGACTTGAGCTGTGAGTCCCACACACTGATGAGAACGAAAACAAGAACAACTTAATGAGAATGTGGCCATATTGAACAAGAGGAAATGCACATTTATTCTTTGATCTCAGAGGTTCATTTCTAGGAATTTGTTAAAAATACATAGGTAAAAGAATATTTTTAAAGTATGCAGAAGACCAATGCCTTCAGCCATATTTGTGACTGCAAAATGCTGAGGGCTGAGACTCCCTCAAGAGGAGATGCTGTCTATAAGTAGTCTATAACACATTGGCATACTACACAGCTGTGTCGAGTCATGCAGGATAAAACTTTTATAAATATTGCAAAATGAAAATGCAAAAGTGGAGGAATTATAAGAAAACCAAATTTAATGAGAATGCGCACACTCATTTCTTCTTTAAAATGGAAGTATAAGTCTTACAACAACACAGATTGGACCTGCAGAAGGGAAGATCAAGCTTCAGATCTTCAGAGGTTTTGGATGAACCAACATAGACTATTTAAAATGTATTTTGTTCAATAGATACGACTGTGGGATATATAAATATTTTACATAATTATAAAACAATTTGATTATTGA
The DNA here is from genome assembly GCA_001685095.1 of Ellobius talpinus. NCBI lineage: Eukaryota > Metazoa > Chordata > Mammalia > Rodentia > Cricetidae > Ellobius > Ellobius talpinus. The sequence continues at coordinate 5,127 of LOJH01022894.1, forward strand.
AAATATTGAACACAAACAAAAGGAAAAGAGAGTTAATGAGTATATAGCCTATCACATATCCTAATTTCAGCAACAGAACTCTCCAGAGATCCTATGAAACAAAGTTTTACAGCATTTTTCTTTGTAGAATGCACCCTTTGTCAAAGTGTTGTATAAACAGAGTCTCAAAGTGCTTTCTTAGTAACTATTACAAAGGGTAGTATAGGTGTCTTCATAGTAACATTGGAAAGGGCTTTTAAATGAGCAATAAAATGATTATGTATTTGGATATCACTGGAACCAGATTTTCAAGTTGAAGAAAAGAATGTGTGTGCATGTACACTTGAGCGCTCTCAGTTACATATATGTGTTCAAAATTAAGAAATGTTATAAAAATCACTATGATTTTAATTGAAAAATAAAATAAAGTATACATTCTAGCTGCCTGCTGAAGGGCTTGAAAATAATAATCCAAGAGCCATGAGCATCAATAAAAGTTAAGAATTTGGTCTGTGACTATTACTTCCTATTGAAGAGAATCAGTCTTCCTTAGAATCCACTCCCACTCTGGAATAAGAAATGTACAAGACAGTCTTGGATTGGATGTCAGAAACTTTGTAATAAAACAGATTCATGTGGCATCAACTTGCATCCAGAACAACCAGTCAAAAATTAGGATACTTTAAGTGTTTTCCAAGATAGTCTACGGAATATACTCTAATGTGCAGCTGTATCAACTCATGAATTTATAGTTCTAACAAACAAGAGTCACAGATTATTCTTGAAAACTCATACAGAAGCTAACTTACTTTGAATACTGGTCAGTGAAGAACTTCAACCATTAATATTTCCTTTTTTAAAGCCAGTAGTATTCCTCTACTCATCAAGGATAAACCAAGACAGCTGTATGTTTACTTTCATTCCAAGAGTCATTAAATTCTTGGTATATAGACAATCAGACAAAACACTAAAACAAGGTCTAAACCATGCTACTTCCTCAAATAATCTTTAGAACTGCAGGAGCAGAGGGAGCTCTGAGCCAACCTTATGGCACCTCTACATGAAAACAAATATTTTTGGAACTGCTTTAGACATCGTGTAAAGATGACAACAACATTTTAAGTGCTGTTTCATAACCTATTCTTAGGATTGGTGTGTAACTAGTAGGAACATGAATCCCCAGCATGTCCAAGGGCCAAGGTTTGATCCAGCACCACAAACAATGATGAGGATGATGATGACAACAGGAAAGTTCCTTCCATAAGAGCACAGATACAAATGGCTCTAAGAACAGAAAGCAAAACAAAATGTCAGTCTTACCCTCCTATTTTGTAAATAGTAAAAGAGTCACAGCAGTGTAGTGAGTGTTAACGTTCCCTTGGGCACATGTATTTGAACTCTTGGTTTCCAGTTGAAGACACTGTTTAAGGAGGATATAAAATATCTAGAAGGTAGAGCCTTGCTGAAGGAAGTACATCACAGGTAACTAACTTTGAGGATTTGCAGCCTTTTGCCACTTCCGGATCCCTCTCTCTCTCTACTTTTTATGTGATGATAAAAATAAAGCCAACCAGTTTTCTGCTCCTGCTGCCAAGTCATGCCTTCCCAGCTGTGATGGAGCCTGTGTGTCTGGAACGACAAACTAAAATAAGCCCTCATGGTATTTTCTCACAGCATATAGGAATCTAGACATTCTGAGAGGAGTTGGAGAAGGTACCAAACTGTCATTTTCAAGATTCTTAGCAGGGAAGATAATCTGACAGTTACACTAGTGTCTTTGTAAAGGATGTTGAATATTACACAGCAAATGATAGGAAGTATAGATAGAGAATAATAAAGTCAAAGTTCCATGAAAAGAACAGCCTACCCACCATATGAAAGTTTCCATAACTGAGCTTGTAACTCTATGTTCCTTGAAAGCCAAGGAGAAAAGGGCAGTATGATGCTCCTTGAGGATTTTCCAATAATTTAATTCTAAGGGAGATTTCTAGTAGAATGTTTTCAAGAACAGAAAGACACACAAATGTAGCAGACTATTCTCCTTAGACTGTCTACAGTCTTACAAAGATTTCTTATTTATTAACTCAAAAACTGCTGAAGCTCTCACATTTCTCTACACACACACACACACACACACACACGAATGCATACACAGAGAGAATGTGCTGACCTGCACGTAGTACACAAAGCTTATTTCTGAACACTAAAGCTTCTGCGGGCTTCCTTTCCTGATATACCTTGCCTCTTTGCCTCTATAATTGCTTGATCTTGACTTCAAATCTGAACAAATGGCTTATACTAATCTTGTTCTCTGGCTATACATTGCCCTGACACCTTTCTAGAAATAGACAGAATAAAAAAAACAGAGGAACAGAGCCTTCCACCATGCTACTGAATGAAAGACCTTGCCCCTTGCTTCTAAATGACCAAAGCAAAATTTTATTCGGGTTTCCAGGATGCGGTGACACAAAAAATAGGAAATAAACAAAATGAAATATGAAACCAGGAAAGAATGCCTGAAGTCCAAGACAGTGCAGAGAACAAAGGATTGAAGAGCCATGAATAGTAATGAGATTCCTAGGACAATGATATAGGAGCTAGTCTCTTCTGTCCACTGAACCAGACTCCAGCCACTTCCTTTGCCTTGGGATAGAAACCCAAGCCAGAATGTTTCCTCAAAATGGAGCAACTTCATGACACTTGAAATCATGTTAGCTTAATCTAAACCTAGCCTTTCATAATCATGTGTAGATACATGCCCATTTTGAGAAAATATGTAAATATTCTGCCATAAGTGTCCAACTGAAAGCTATTCCTAATCAAGGATGTGAAGAGTCTATTTCCAAATGAATTCATAAACACCTGGACAAAAATGATGGTGAATGGTGTCTTCTTAAACAATGACCATTTTTATTAGTTACATGTATTACTAATTACTTCACTTACAGCCACTATCCTCACCTCTACAAGTGTCTCCAAACTGAGCAAGCGTTTTAAAATTAACTCTAGGTGATCAATTTTATAGGTGGCAATAGAACATCAAGGCTGGAGGGAGTTATTATTTCATAAAGTCATGGAATCAGCATTACCAGAGTCAAGGTTAGTGGGCTTGAGTTTGTTCTATATGACCACCAAGGCTGAATTTTAATTACCAAGTACCCTAATCTCTCAGAAACACATTGGACTTCAGATTGAGATACAGAGCAGATGGAATGCCTAGGTTCCTCACATATTGGCTAAACCCAGGGGCAAGGCAGGCATACGGCTTTCATGAAGACAGACATAAGAAGATTAATGGTAGTAATAATAATGCTCCAAAGTCCCATGATTGTTTTAGTATTCATATCTATGATGCAAGTGTGTGTGCATCATTGATATCAATAAATATTGTGAAACTAAAATATAGCAGTAATATAGAAGACCTGAAATAAAGTCAATAAGTCAGAGCCAGAATTGACACCCTAAATAAAATGTTCAACATTAAGCATGCCCTCATATTAAACTCTTGTCTCCACTTAGAAATTGTGTTTGTGCTCCTAACAAGTTCCTCAGTCTTGGTGACACTCTGTTCTTTTTATGGAACACTATTTCTCCTCTAGTAACTGGACTGCAATCCTCATAGAATTTTTAATGATGAAATTTATCATTATACTATTCTTCTGATGCTGTATGTTCTTCTGTATATGTTTTGCCTTTTTGATTAATGAATAAAGCTTCTTTGGTCTATAGCAGGGCAGAATATGGCCAGGATGGAAAGGATATATAGAATAAGTGGAGTCAGAGATGCCATGTAGCTGCCAAAGGAGAAGGGGACACGGGAACTTTCCGGTAGGCCACAGCCTTGTGACGATACACAGATTAATAGAAATGTGTTAAGTTAAGATGCAAGAGCTACTTAATAAGGAAGCCTGAGCTAATAGGCCAAAAAATGTTGTAATTAATATTGTTTTGTGTGATTAAGTCAGGCCTGGATGGCTGGGAATAACAGGGCAGTCTCCATTTACATTCTTCTACAAAAACAATAACTCAAATGTCTGTGTGAACAGAATAGTCAGGTCATTGGTACTGAGAGAAGAGATGGAGAATAGCTGGCTATCAAACGCCAGGCCTACAACTGTGCCTTTGCATTGGATCATCAGGCACAAGGAAATAATATCATCAACATGAATCAAAAGTTTATAATGCCATCTGTACCCAAATAGCTATGGGGAATTAGGTGGGTGACAAAGTATTTTTGTACTTGAAATGACATGATAAGAAAAGTGAACGTCACGGGAGAAGTGTTTTATAATAGCACCCACCCCCTCTATTCACTTCTGTGTATGGTGTCTGATCATCCACACTCCTACAGGAATAGATACTCAACCTGTTGGCTTTTCAACAGCTGCATGCAACTGCATGTTAGGTGTCAGTCACACTAGACTGTAAATGGCGCTGATGAAAATGAGATGCTGCTCCTGCCCTCTTGTGGATTTGAGTCTACCACAATACCTGCATTAGTGGGCCAGTAACAGTAAGAACTATGAAATGGTTACATATAAAGGGCTATGAAGGAACAAAGGCATTACAAAGGTATTAGGATGTTATGTCGAGACGAAGAGAGAGAGATTTCCATGATGAAAGGTTCAAGTAGGCTTCCCAGGTGGTGTGGTTTTAGCTCACATAAGAAACCTGACCTGGATAAACTCTGTAAGAATGTATATTCTGTCTAGGCAGAGGGAAGTTGATGCTTCAAGAAGAATAAACCCAGGTATCTGAGGAAGTGTGAGAACTTGAGGGACTGCAAGCATGTTTCTATGACAAGAACAAAGAGTTGGGTGGGAACAATGAGAGGAGGACACAAGTTGTGTAGAACACCTAATCCTGTTCTAGGCTAGGTTAAGGATTTCTGTTTTGCTCCTAATAACCATGAAGGCCATGAGTTGGCTTTAAACAAACAGTGGCACAATTAGGTTTGGATACTAGAACAACTCCTCCAACTGCAGTGCTGAATTCACTCTGGAAGAGAACAAGCGTGGAAGACAGAAAAGGTAGGGAAGAGGCTGCAGAAGAAAGCCAGGGCCTCAGGTTTGAGTGAGAGGAAGGTTTGGCAAAGATGCTTAGACTTGAGTAGGCATGCTCAGTGACCTACATGGACTTGAAACATGAATATGCTAACAGTCATTGTGCCCAGTGTGATGAATGCTGTAATGATCAGATGAATTTGGTACAGCAGGAAAGGACAGCAATGGGAGCCATCGCCTCTTACATATGGCATGACAGTTAAGAACTCAGATCCTATAACATAGGCAAGGGCCAGCATTTAAATCCTGGCACTGACATTTACAGCTATGATGGCAACAACTAAGTTCATTTAAAAATTTTTATTAACTGATATTTTTTAATATTCTTACTAATTGATGTTTTAAGCAGTTCTGGGGATTGAACCCAGTACCACACAAATACTAGGCAGGTGCTTTACTGTAGAACCACACCTGAAGCTCTTGACTAGGTACATGGTCTTTCTGAGTATTGTCCTTTCACACGGCACTGAATCTACTTCATATTTTCATTGAGATTAAGTTACATAGTTTAACCAAGTACTTGAGGAGTTTTAAGTAGACCCTGCATGATAACTTTCATTTTATTTTGTTTCAAATAGACGTCACTCTTAGTAGGAAGTTGAAACAATTGATCTTGACAAACAAAGATGAATTCATCAAGTAGATAATAGGAGTCATATCGTCACAAAAAACAGAAAACTCTCTATATCTATATCTATATCTATATTTATATCTATATATAGATATAGATATATATGTATAGATATGATAATTTTAGAAGATGTCAAAGATATATTGTATCTGTTTCCCTTGAGATTGTATTAATTTTGCTTTTTAAAAATATGAAAAAGGAATAAGTGTTTACACAGATATCTCTCAGTTTGAGGTGGGGTTACTCTTAATTAACCTGTGGTATATTAAAATATTGAAGTTACACATGCACTTAGGTCATATTCATTAGCAAACATGATACCTCAGGTTTTGCTCCCTGAGTCTGCTCAGAGCACGTACAATAATTTACACTTGGGGAAAATCATCTTCCACAAAGTTTGCTTACAGAATGTGTTGACTGTCTTGTGAATGAATAGAATCAGGTGTCTCTCTCATGACTCTGACGTGGATTGGGAGCTTGCTGCTGCCTGTTACAACAAAACCTCTGGGGTATTTCACTGTCCTCAAGAAAACCAAATTCATTCAGTGCTCTCTCCTGAATGTCTCTTACTTTCCAGCTCTTATTGATTTGAAAAATATGCCTAAATCAGAGATCATCTATGTAACATTTGAAAAACTGAACAATCAAATTCATCCTCCAATCAGCTACCAAAGCGCCTAACAGCTTCATAAGGTTTAATTTTTTTATTGATTTTTACTGAGCTCTATATTTTTCTCTGCTACCCTCCCAGCTTCTCCCCTCGCCTTCAACCCATGAGTTTTAAAACTGATAAAAAGTTAAAGGAAGTAGCTGCCTGAAAGCCAAATCTGAGGCCAGGTTTGACTCCTGCTGCTGCTACTCAGCCTCTGTAGGACTCTCGTTTTACACTTCTAACAGTCTAACTAGTCTCTAAGGGTTTGTTTGGGTTCTGCTTATCGTGAATGGTGCCTCTGCTGGGCTGGTGGTCCTAGGTTTTGTAAGAGAGTAAGCTGAGCAAGCTACAGGGAGCAAGCCAGTAAGAAACAATCCTCCTTGGCCTGTGCATCAGCTCCTGCCAAACCTGTTGGTTTTTCAACAATTGCAAGTTGGGTGTCTGTCATACTAGATTGTAAATGGTGTTGGTAAAACTGAGATGCTGTTCCTACCCTCTTGTGGTTTTGAATCTACCACAACACTTATATCTCGTGGCTTTGAATTTACCACATGCCCACTTAGAGCTCCTGCCTTGGCTTCCCTTGAAGGATTGTGGCACAGGATGTACAAGCCAATAAACCCTTCCATGCCTAAATTGTTTTAGGTCATTGTGTTTATTACAGCAATAGCAACTCTAAAACAGAGATCCAAGTGATTAACAGATCCAATTGGGTTACAGTGTGAGAGAGGAGAGGGTGTTAGTTTCTTTGTTTTGTTTCCGTTTGGGTTTGGGGTTCCCCCCAAACCTGTGCATTGTGAAAGAGAAGAAGGGAGAAGAAGGGAGAGGATGGGGAGGAGAGAACCTCTAAACATATGTCACTGACTAATTTTAAAGGTCAATTACAGCTAATCATCATAAGTTTAAAATTCAGTATATGCACTCGTAACCACATAAACCAAATATACAAAAAATTTAAGTAATATTGGTGTCACTTTCCAAGGACCTAAACGGTTATTTATTGCAGACAAAACAACTGCAAGCTGGAGTTTATTTCTTAATTCCCCCACAGCTGCTGTAGTTAAGACTGCTGCTTTTTTATTCTCAAGTGTGACTTTGCTTGTAGTCTTGTTCTATTTCCCCCATAAAGACTTCACAGAAGCTTAAGGGACTAATAATTTTTGGTGTGTCTATGTGTGTGTTAAATATTAATGGCAGTTTGTTCTGAGATGCTTCTTTCCCCCACAGAGCCTCCAAAGCTGAATTATACCTAAAGTTATGACATTACACAGGAGCAGCCACTATCTTCTCCATACTGAAGTTATTTGTTCGTCAACCTTAAACTCTTCTGAGCTGGATCATGATTCTTCTTCCCCCATCTCTCTGAGGGAAAAAGCATGAGAAATGAAAAGAATGCCCCTCCTTACCACATAGCACCCACTTTAGTTCAGGCATCCCCTTTGGTGCTTGGGTGTTCAATATAAGTAGGTTAGTAAAAAAAAAAGACCCTTTTCTCTGAAAATGAGCAAAATTTTCATTGTTCAGTAGCAACTGGTAAGTATTGTTGCATATTAATATTGGAGCAAGTGGATTAGGGAATGGATTTTTGTTTACACGCTTAGCCATTTTTGTGATTGGACCTGCTGGGACATGGGTAGGGAATGAGGAGGTGGTAGATATGCCCACATGTCTGAATAAGTATCTCTAAAGATTGCAATACATTTTTGAGGAGTTTATGGCATTTGCTTATTATACATGTCCTAAGTCCTGTTCTCTGGGATAAAAAAACCAAATATGAATAAAATATTATTAAATATTCAGAAATTTATTGTTACATGGAAAGGGTCCCTGTTTGTTCCGGCTGCCCAGCTAGCTTACACCTGAAATAATCACACAGAAACTGAATTCATTAAAACTCTGCTTAGCCCATTAGCTCTGGTTTCTTATTGGCTAATTCTTACATCTTAATTTAACCCATTTCTATTAATCTGTGTATCGCCATGTGACTGTGGGTTACCAGTAAGATTCTAACCAGCGTCCATCTCAGACAGAAGATCCATAGCATCTCTCACTATGCCCTTTTTCCCAGCATTCAGTTCTGTCTCTTCCACCTACCTAAGTTCTGCCCTATCAGGCCCAAAGCAGTTTCTTTATTCATTNTACATCTTAATTTAACCCATTTCTATTAATCTGTGTATCGCCATGTGACTGTGGGTTACCAGTAAGATTCTAACCAGCGTCCATCTCAGACAGAAGATCCATAGCATCTCTCACTATGCCCTTTTTCCCAGCATTCAGTTCTGTCTCTTCCACCTACCTAAGTTCTGCCCTATCAGGCCCAAAGCAGTTTCTTTATTCATTAACCAATGGAAGCAACACATGAACAGAAGAACCTCCTACACCAATTTATTTTTTAGAAAGGAGAGAGTCATGTGTAAGGTGCCAGAAAGATGAGAAGGATCCAACTAGCTAAAATAATATGGCTTATACAACTGAAATTTTCAAACTGCATTTCAAGTAAACAATCACTCTCAGTTGATAGTCCCACCATCTCACACGTGGAATGAAGTCGAGTTAAGACACCTTTTTAGTTAGGCTTGAAGTCCTCTTAGTTAGACGAATAGCAGCAACCCAGTCTTGAAACCAACATTCTCATCCAGGGAACACGAATCAAGGAAGTACTTATTTCCAAAGGAGAATGGGTACTGCAAGCCAAATAAAGAAGAAAAAACACTGGTCTCATTTAAAGTTTGACTATGAATTTCTCTCAAAGGTTCATGTGTTTGGAGCTCTTTATCCCCAGCTGGTTAGGGTCTCTGGGGAATCTGTGGAATCTTCAGGAGGTAGGGCTTCACTGGAAGAAATGTGTCAGTGAGGTTTTTTAGCCAGACTCTACTCTCTGTCCATTCTGCATTCTGTTCTACAAAGACACTAAGAGTTTAGGAATTTCACTCCTGCTACTATATAGCCAACTGCCACCATTCTATCCCCTAAAACATGGACTTTACCCTCTCAACCTCTGAGACAAAATGAATCCCTTCCTCACTTAAGGTAATTTTTCAAGGTATTTTGGTATTACTACATATAAAGTAATGACCCCTTTGAAAATATCCACTTGATTCAGTTTTTCTTACAAGCAAAGATGTCTTCAAATTTATACAGACAAGTTGGACAAAGTAAATCCCACAATAATGTCTGACTTGGAAAACTAGTTTATAATGTGACAGGCATACAGCTATGTCGTGCTGTGTCGTTCCTAGAAATCTCTGTACATTTGACTTGACAGAGGCACGTATGCCACATCCTTCAAGCAAGAGATAAATGTTCCAACGTCTAACCTCTACTTCACTACTGTGAGTGGGATTCCTAGACTTGTTAAGAGTTTTCTTTGGTGTCCTAATACATGAACAATTTTCAAGAAAGTTCCATGAGCTGGGGTGAAAAATGCATATTCCTTACTGTTTGGGTAAAATCTTATATAGATGTCTGTTAGATCCATCTGATTTCTAATCTCATTTAAACCTAGTGTTTCACTATTTATTTTTTGTCCAGATGATCTGTGTATTGGTGAAAACTGGTTATTGAAGTTACTGTGTTGGAATTAATTTGCATCTCTTATATATTCCAGTATGTTTTTATGAAATTTACGTGTGCCTGTATTTAATGAGTGTATGGTTGGAGTCATCTCATTTTAATGGAATGTTTCATTGATAAGAATGAAGTAATCATCTTTAGCTCTTCTGACTTCTTAGTTTTCTATTTTGTAAAATATTATGATAACTATGCCTGCTTGTTTCTTAGTTCCATTTTCTTAGAATTCTTTTTTCTCCCTTTACTTTAATGGGGTGTCTACTTTTGGTGGTGAGGTGTGTTTCTTGGGAGCAGCAAAAAATGGCTCCTGTTCTGTAATGCAATTATTCATCTGTATTGTTTTATCCTAGAAATGAGATAATTAATATTCAAAGTTATTAATGAAAGGTATATATTTATTGTTCTCATTTTACCTATTTTCTGGTGTTTTCTTAGGCTTTCTTCTGATTAATTATCCTGGTATTATTTATCTACTCCTGTGGCACCATGGTAAGCTAAGCTTACTTTTCATGCCAAAGTATCCTCTCTATCACTGGCTTGTTGGTCACAAGTTTCTTTGATCTATTTTTGTCAGGGAAAGTTTCTACTCTTTAACAGATAGTTTTGCTGGGTATAATACTCTGGGTTTGCAGTTGTGGTCTTTCAGTGCTTCTTTTAAGTCCTTTCTCACTTTAAGTGTTTCTAGCAAATAATAGTTATTCTGATAGCCTTGATCATAGAGATGGTTTGACCACTCTCTCTTGCAACTTTCAGTACCCTTTCTTTTGTAAAGTTTTTAGTATTCTAACTATAATGTACTATGGGAAGTTTCTTTTCTCACTCTGTTGATTGTGGTGTTCTGTAGACTTCTGGTGTCTTGGTAGGCCTTCTCTATGTGTATAGTTTTTTTCTATGATTTTTTGAAAATATTCTTTATATCTCTATAGCCATAACTGCTTCCTCTGCTCCTCCAACTCCTTTTCTTCATCCTTCCATTTTTTAAACCCATTATTTGAAGATTAGATGTTATCATGGTATCCCAAAGCTCTCCAAAGTTCTAATCTTAGTTTTTATAATTCCTTATTGACCTTCACTGAATAATCTCATTCCTCTTTCTAGTGTTCCAGCCTTTATCATCTATTTTCTATGTGATCTGTTCTTTTTATGATGCTTTTTTGCTGAACTTTTAACTTAACTTAGTATGTTTTTATGCCCAGCATCCCAGTTTTGTCTCTCTTCAGCAATTCCTCTTATTAAAGTCAATGTTCATGCATTGTATTAACTTCCTTATTTCATTCACTGTTTTTGTTCACTTGGTGTGCCTTTGTGACTTTTTAAAGATGTTTAAACATAGCTGAAGTCCTATTAGAAAATGATTTCTCTGTAAGTTCTTTCAATTTATTCTCATCAGGGGTCATTATTATGAAATTAGGAGGTTTAATGGAAGATATATTATCTCAGTTTATCATGTTTTTGTTTCTGGACTAGGATTTGTACATCTGGAGCAAGGTTGTTGGTTGTTTCTCTCCCCTCCCCTTGTGTGTGTGTGTGTATATTTCTTCTGATTCAGATCCCCTTTTAACTTCATGTGGTAGTGTTTGCAATGTTCAGTACAGGACTAATTTATAGTATAGCTGAAGTATCATTTCTCTCTGTGGAAATGATATTTATGGTCAAATACTCCATCTCTGGTCTTCTTCTGAAAGTCAATTAGTGTCCTATGTCAGCTCAGGTCTCACTTCTATAATTTCAGCAGAAGCTACTGTAAGATTTGGAACTTCTCACACATTGGTTGACTAAATTCAGTCAGGTCCCACTCATATCCTGGATCCATAGCTTCTGCTGTGAGAGAGGAGTCTAAAATTTTCACATGAAAAACACAAACCCTAAAATAGTTGGACAGAAAAGAAAATTGAACTAACTAACTCCATTAGTCATTGCAAAGCTACTCTAATCAAGTCATTAGGGTAATGGTATATAATTATGATATGAAGATATGATATGCATTAATGGCACAAAATATAGACAGCCTGTAAGTAGAACCAAGAAGGTAGTCTTTTCAGAGATAATATACACAATCTATAACATATGGCTTACCCATCTTTTGGTGTTGTTTTGTTTTATCTTTTTAAAGACGGGGCTTCTTTTCATATCCCTGGCTGTCCTGGAACTTACTCTATTGACCATACTGGCCTAGAACTCAGACATCCACCTGCTTTTGCCTCCCCAGTGCTGAAATTAAAGGCATGCAAAAACATCCCCAGCTAGTTCTCCCATCTTCTACTGTACTATTAAATTGTCTTAGAATGATACAAATGAGATATTAAAACAATATTAGAACATTTTCATCACCCTGTAAAGAAATCTATGCTATAGATGTTATATCCCCACCCTTTATTCCTCCAGTATTCTCAGGAAACTATCAGCCCAAATTATATCTCTTAGAATTGGTTTTTTTAGACATTTCTTAAATAGAAATATACAATATACAATCTTTTTGACAGCCTTTTCTTGCCTTAAATAAAATTAAATTTATTCTTTTTGATAGCTGAGTACTATTCCATAGCAATGCCTTCACATTATTTCTTATTTTTTCCTATTGCTTTATTGTAGAGTGGCAGACCATAAATAAAACTAAAGCACCTTGTGCACACAAACGTCATGAAATTATTTCTGTAATTTTATAGTTAGTGAATCACTAGCTGAAGAGTTATTCATTTTTATGATTTAATGTATATGACCATAGATCCTTCATTCTTATTTTCCATTTTGAAATTTCAATCTAAATAAGTCAATGCAGTTACATTTGTCATCTTCTGGCCCCTTCTAAATCCAGTGCCTCTGATTCCTGTGTCACAGGTAAGTACAATCCTGTTGGGGTTGTTCTGTGAAATGCCCTCTTTTCAAACCTGAGCCTGGGCTTGGAGCAGAGACTGGGTTTGTCAGGGTCTGTGGAGCAGGAACAACAGAGGCAGGCTTTCCCTCCACTCTAGCAGCTCCTGTATTTACTCTTTTCCACATGTCTGAGCTAATGACTCTGCTGATCTGGAGCAGAGGATTACACTAAGCCACTCTTTGTAATGCTCGCTTGACTGAGGATGAACTCAGGATGAAATGATGTTTGTAATGTTCTCTCAGGAACTGCAAGGCTTTGAATTTGTCAAATATTTATATTCTACTACTAGGTACAAAGCACACCCAGGAGCTACCTGTCTCTTTCTGTGCCTATAAAATTCTGCTTTTTCATCCCATACTGTTCCAAATGGTTTACAGATATTACACAGGAGATAAGTCTAGATAGAATATAGTGTCAAAATATAGGAGTAGATTCCAAATAAGGGTGCTGATGCGATATACTGAGCTGGCTGGTTTATAATCGGTGATTTAAGCTAAAGTATAGACAGATAGGGCTCACATATCCTTGTGTTCTTGACTCCTTCAAACATCCTAACTTAACTTGGAAGCTTCAACTGAAATTGATAACATTCATCCTGGCTCCATTTTGAGATGGCAACACCTGATCATGAGTGGGAAGAATCTTAAACCCTCTCTATTTGCATAGAATCATTCTGCATAGAAGTCAGGGCATCTGCTATTCTAGTAATCCCCTTCTCCATAAGAAAATATGTATAGGAACCAAGTTATAAAAGAAAGCAGAGAATCACATCTTTCCACATATCCATTGATAATCTTTGAATTAGTCAATTCTCTGTCATTATAACAAAATACCCAAGACAATTAACTTTATAAAGAAAGACTTATTTTGTTTTATGGTTCTGGTTTCTGGTATAAGACTGAGTGACCCCCAAACTTTGAGACGGTGTTAAGTTCCACACATCATGACTTGGAATGCTTTAAGAAACAAGCCACTTGGGAGACACTCAAAAAGTGGCAATTTTGGGCATTGTTAATTCTGACCCCATGGCCAGGAAGAACCAGTACATCAGCTTAGTCTTAACCAGCTCTTCCAGCTCAGCTCAAAACCTGCAATACAATATCGTCATAAAACAGAGCCCAGCCTTCTCTTGATAACTTGCACACTTGGAAAGGAACCTGAGATCTGGTCTGAAAAACTGAGCTCTCTGTCCTGAGCATACAGAACAGAGCTATGACAGGTGGCAGGCTCAGTAGCTGTTAAGTCAGTAAAATGACATTTCTTGCTTTCCTTCAATTAAGGGCAGTTAAGTGTTTCCTGTTAGCATTGCACTGGGGAAGAAATAGAAGCAATAGCAACAGCAAAATAAAGAACACATACAAAAGTCTAAGTAGTCATCTATGAAAACAAGAACTTTGCTAGAATGCCATTTTTTCTTGAAAACAAGTGCATAAGCAAATGGACAAATTTGCTTGTAAAAATCTTGTGTAAGGTCAATGTTTTCACCAAGATAATGAAAGTGACAAGCGGCAAGCTCTTTTATTAAACAACACTAGCAGGATAATCACAGAGTGCAGTAAGGAGGGGCAGCTTGTTGGTTCCCAGCCTCCCAGAACTGAAATAATCACACAGAAACTGTATTAATTAAATCACTGTTTGGCCCATTAGCTCTAGCTTCTTATTGGCTAGCTTTTATATATTAATTTAACCCATTTTATTAATCTGTGTATCACCACATGGCTGTGTCTTGCTGGCTAAAGTTCTGTCTGGCTCTGGTGGGGCTCCATGGCTTCTCTCTGACTCCTCCTCCTTTCTCCCAGCATTCTGTTTAGTTTTCC
>LOJH01022895.1:0-10291 GCA_001685095.1 Ellobius talpinus
GTCAATGGCCAACAGGTGAAAATCCCATCCTCTGATCCTCTAGGTAAGGCACAGCTTTTAGTAACTTCATTTAGAAGGCTCTAGACAGGGAAGAGCAGCTGAAGGCCAGGACTCAATTGGTCCCAACAGACCAGGTTTCAAATTATGGATTTTAGAAATGGATGGGGCACACAAATGTTCAATCTATTATAGCAGGATAAAACGAAAGATCCCAGGATGACTGGAGGTGTTCCAAGTGGTAGACTCAGGCCCTCTGCAACTACCTCTGTTAAGGGTATCACTTATAAAAGTAAAAAGCAAAGCTCTCAAGAGATTGGAGCAAACCCTACACAAAACATTTTTTTGGATTAACGTTTTTATTCTTTCCAAGGACTCATGGTCAATTTCCAACCAAAGTTTTTTGTTTTAAAGACAGGGTATCCCTATGTAGCCCTGACTGGCCTAGAACTTATTATGTAGATCAGGCTAACCTCAAACTCAGAGCTCTACCTGCCTTTGTCTCCCAAGCCACCACCCCAGCCACCAATTAAGTGACTTTTTAGAGTCTCATCTATAGTGGTCTGAGACCTCCTCCTCCTCCCACATTAAAGACACTTTCTGTGGTGAACTATAAGATGTAAGTTTTATTCAGAAGCCCATTTTTAGGCAGTCTTGCTCATCAACATCTAGTTGCATCCTAATCATAAGTGCATAAAATTTTTTGTATTAGGACAAAATCAGGTTTAGTAGGTAGAGAGTAGAAAGGGGTGTGCCACCAAGGGATGAAATTAGAACCCACGTGTGTGGTCCTTCCAAATTAAGTATCCCAGGGCAGAAAGAAGCTGATGAAGCTGATATTTGCATAGGTATTTGGAACTGGGCCACCGCCCTCTCTCCTCGTATCTATTTATGTCTATTGACCTAGATGGAGGGCAGGAGTGGAATGCATCAGCAGTTAGGTTCAGACACGCACAGGCTGGCGATCTGCAGGGCTCTGACAGAAGCCAGGTGATGGGCTCCTAGGGCTTCTAGTATCATTTGGCAACAGCCTGGGAGACAAATGGAATGAGGCTTCCCTTTCTAAGTGGTTTCTGATGAACACTTAAATCCATCCTGACCCAACGGCCAAGGGACATACCTGCATCCTTTAGGCACAGGGCTGATAAAGCTGCTCCCAACGGAGAGGTGCTCCAGAGAGAGACTCCGTGTTATGGAGACTCACTAATTTTATGTTTTATTCATTTATTTCTTACTTGATATGTGGTACTAGGGCCTTAAACATTCTAGGCAAGTACTCAAAACGGGACTCACTTTTACTTTATATCAGAAAGGATGAGGAGAGATTACCTCTCTGTGTACGTCTGTCTCTTTCTAGAGTCACATTTAAGTAGCTTTTTTTTGAGATAGGTTCTCATATAGCCCAGGCCGGCCTTGAATTCACTATGTAGGGGAAGGTGGTCTTGAACTCCTGATTCTCTGGTTTCCACCTCCTGGGTGCTAGGACAATTTAATTTTTTAAAAATTATATGAAACAGTAAGTCCCCTAGAACTGGAAGTATCTAAGCACAGAATGAACAATATACACAGACTGAGGTCTAGCCAGTCTTCCCGGTCCCTTCTGGAGTTCTAGGTTTTCTAGCTACAAAGGCACCATTTTGTCACCTTTGTTCAGTTCACATGCATATAAGAGAGTGTTAAGATCACACCAAAAGTCATGAATGGGCTCTTTAAAGTGTTAAGCCTGTTTAAAGGTGCCTATTTGTAGAGAGAATAAGCAAAGGAAGATGATGGTGTGTAACCATGTCATGTCTATGCTCAGCACACTCGGCCCTTTCTCTTCTAGTTCAGAACATACTCCTTCCAGGGTCTCCGTGTTCCTACATGAACCACCACCTCTCTCTAACCAGAGACTCTCCTCTCCCTATTGGTCTACCTACTGTTTCTGGAAACCCAAGCCAAGCCTCGGGGTCTTTGCCCTTGCTGTACCCTCTGCAGGACCATGCTGTCCTCAAATCTCGCACACAGCACTCATGGCTCGGTTTCTTTTAAACAAATTTATTTAATTAAAACAGATTTTCCATATATTATTTTGCTCATATTCTTTTCCCTCCTGCAACTCCCCCCAGGTCCTTCCCACCTTCCTTACTAACTCAGTTTCATTTTCTTTCTCAAAAAGAAAACTAAAATAAACAGTAGAAACAGTGAGACAGAAACATGCTGAACAAAAAGTGCACAAACAAAACATGCAGTCTGTTTCCCTGTTAGCCAACGACGCCTGGGCATGGGGTGGCGCTGGAGTGTGGTTCCATTGGAGAAAGCTGACTTTCCCTTTCCACTCAGCAATCCAATGCCGATGGTTCCTCAGCTATGGGTGGGACTTCCTGTCCACCTTCCTTCCTCCGCACTGGCCCTCAGTGTTGTGCATGCTGTGCGTGCTGTGACGGTCTTTGTGAGATCTTATGTGCATCAGCCCTCTTGTGTCTGGCAGATACTGCTTCCCTGGATGGAGTCATCTACTTACCACCTCCGGCTTTTTAGAATCTTTCTGCCTCCTCTTTTGTATAGGCCCCTGAGCCTTGAGGGGAGGGGTTTGATGAAGACATCCTACTTAGGGCTGAGCACGCCAGAGTCTCTCACCATTAGCATATTGTCCTGTTGTGGGTGTCTGTGTTAATTTCCATTGGCTACAAGAAGCTTCTCTGATGCAGGTTGAGTGATGTACTCATCTATGGGGATAGCAATATGTCATTAGAGGTCATTTATTGCTATGTCCTTTAGCTAAATAATACTAATAGGTTTTGCCCTCGGGCCTATGGCTTATCTGGTCTCAGGTTCTTGGCATTTCAGCAATGTCAGGTGTGGGCTCTAACTCAGGGAGCGGGCTTTAAATCCAACCAAGGCCATGACTCAGTTTCCAGTAACACCACTGCTGGGAGAAGGTCCATTCATTTAACCCCTTCCCTTCCATCATCAAATGTTGCTTTGATTTCTTCATGATGCTTATTGCTGGCTTGAACCAAATTACCTCCTGATGGAATTCTACTATGAATTTTCTGGGTCTGGACCTGGGGCATACCTGCAGAGGAGACGAGGCCTCTAGTCAGTGCCGAAGGAAGCTGCCGCCCCATGCCCTGTTACCCCAGATAGCAAGAACAAAGAGACACGGGTCTCTTGGAGTGTCTCTGGGGCCTAGGCCTAAATCAGCTGTTCACACTACAGGGCACAGTGGATGGAGAGTATAGCTGTTAGGAAAGCCGCCAGACTAGTGTGGACTAGATCACCAGCCTCCACAATCAGTTCTTCAATGTAAGGAGTGTAGAGAAGGGGCTGACAGTGGAAATGCTGGGTAAAGGGATCGGCCAGGGTAGCAGGGATCCCTCTGTCTGTCAGTTAAAAAGTTTGAGACAAGTGGCTGAGGTACAAGAGGTTGACTAGTATAGCTCTCCAGGAGTGTATTTCAACCGCGGCTCAGTGCTGTCTCAGCAACTGCACCCAACACCTTACTTTTTATATAGAACACTACTCACACTTTACTAGGACCTTGCTTATGATGTGTTAAGTACCCACTGCCCCCAACACCCCTTGTGCATGAACGAGGTTGTATAAATAAATATCTTCCCACTCCTGTCTTTCATGTCACTTACAAGTTAAGTTGTTCTTCACCTTGGTGGCATTATTGTCTACTTCTTGTGATTGTCTTCTTGTAACTGTATGTAGATCCTTCATTTCAACCAAGGCAGCACCAGGGAAGTAACGGACTTACCTTGCCGAGGGACACGTTTGAAAAACAGACAGAAGAGGAACTGAACACTCTTTTCTTCTCCCACCTTTTAGAATAAAAGCTCCTCTTTCCCCACTGGATGCTGGGACAGGCCCTATTCATGCCTTGCCTAACAACCATGTCTACATGGCCTATTCCTCTCAATGTACCTGTTAAGTCCAATCTAGGGTATTACAAATTCTCTTAAAAGAGACTTACAGAACAGAATGACAATGATTTGTGAGCAAACTCAAAGCCAAAAAGGACCATGCAAGGTGAATGTGGACCATCAAGAAACTGGATAAGACAGAGCGCTGTTGCTTTAAAACCCAATATAAAGGCAGCTTGGGGCACGAGAACATCATTGCTTTAAATGAACAGCTACAGCACACAAAGTCTCTCTGTGAATGTCACAAGAGCTGATGTGCAACCCGTTTCTAAATGCACAGATGCCTGGCACACTCACCTCAAAGTCACAGCTAGAATTAGACATTCAGAGCACAGAACTCTGTTCGTACATCCTTCTGCTTAAACATAGTTTATACTAAGAGCAGAATTTTAATGAAGAAGAGATAGCTAGTGCTCTTTATTCACAAGCAATAGAAACGAACCCCTGCTAAGTCACCAGAAAAGGGAGGCAGGGGTCAGCAGGAGAGTGTAGTCATTGATAACTTGCTGAGAAAAAGCAGAAGGACCAAGAAGCATGTGGTCTAGATGGTCTGATGGCTGAGGTAGGGGAATCGACAGTAGTCTCCTAAACGGTCATTGCCAGGTTGTGGGGTCATCAACCATTTACTAACGTCCATGGTAAGTTCACACTGCAATCCCAAGGATCGTACATATTATTGCTTTACTGCAGATGGTGTGAACAAGACGATTCAGCCAGGGCTGTAGCCACCGTCTCCCAGAACAGAAGACAGAAGCTCTTGTCACAGGATGAAGGCAGATAATCCTGGGCAGTGGTGGGGTGGTGGACGGGTGCCCATCTTTATCAGGTGGCTTGTTGGGAAGGCGGCTTCCACCTTCATTCTGTACCTTATATACTAATTCCATAACACTGATAGCACACGATTATGCAATTAACACAGAATTAATTTTGTTGATATAATAGCTCAATGGGGACAGGAGACACTGCTGACTGGAAGGGACTCACCCTGGGCAGAGGAGGTTCTGAGCCCTCCCTTTAGAGCAGTTCTCAGTGTGCATGCCTGCAGCTGTGTTGGAGTCTTGCTCCTTTTCCATCAGCGGCCCACACTTTGCTTCACTGTAACCCTTAGCGTCTATGCCCTTGGACAGCCATCAGACGTCGCTACCGTCTGCTCCAGGAGCACTGCTGTCGGGTCAGGAAGAAGCATATTCCACCCATGGGTGCCTGAATGTCGTCACCCCCACCCCATAGTCTCTAACAGGCCCACATTTTATTGTGAGGTTGACTTCTGTGCTCCATGTGAACCAACACACAAGGCTCATCTATTTAAGTGTCTTTTGTCTTTCTTCATGATTCACAAAATTTATTTTTTAAGACATAATTAAAATAATTTAAATGAAACTTCTTAATTCTTCAACTTTTAGTGTCCCTGGTTAGGTTATGCACATCTAGTCAATGCTGCTGTGCTCCAGAGAGGCACATCTTAGAATACTAAGAAAACGACATCTGGGGCTAGAGAGGTCTCAGCAGTTAAGAGCACTTGCTGTTCTCGCAGTGCAGATTCAGCTCCAACATCCACATGGCAGCTTATGACAGTCTGGAACTCCAGTTCTAGGGGATGTGATGCTCTCTTCTGGCCTCCTCTGACAAGTGGTGCACAGATATGCAAGCAGTCAAACACGCGTATACATAAAAGAAAAATAAATCTTAAAAAAAGAAAGTGGCATCTGTCTAGCATCTCTGATGCCTCCTCTGGGCAGCCTTAGGAATCCCTGCTGAGCACCAGCCTGTACCCTTGCACTGCCCTGCATTCTTCCTAGCATTCCTAGCCTTCATTGCCTTCATCTTCTGTGTGGGGCACAGGAGGAGCCTCTCCTGAGGTTTCCCAGCTTCCATTCACAGCAATGCGTTCTTCAGTCTGTAGTCAGACTTATCTTTCTCAATAACACAGAGCATGCCACTTTTGGGTCAGCCTTCCTGACACACCCAGGATAAAATCCACTCTCTTCTACATGACCAGCAAAGCCTGAAAATGCCCACCAGCCTTTCCCCGTCTTGAGCTATGTTCTTCCCATTCCTGAAGCAGCAGACTGGAACCTACCTCAGGGCCTTTCTACTGCTTCTGCTGCCCACTCCAAGCCTACACAAGGCTGCACGGTTTGCTTCTTCCTCGCTCTTTTGGTCCGAGTGGGAGGTCCCTAGACAGCCTTCGGTGATTCACCCTTTCTACAAACCCATTCCCACTCATTCTCCGTCCCTCTCCACTGCATATGACACCAACTACAGAGCACCAAGCTAAAGGTGTCTCGTATCTCTCTTCCATGGGAGAACAAGCTCCATCAGAACAGGATTTGCCTTCACTGCTGTTGAATCTTCATTGCCTGCAATGCCGCCTATCGTGTAATACCTTCTTGATTAACTCCTGTTAAAAGAATGAATCTTACTACTTCTGCATACAACATCGATTCCCACAAGCTATTTATGAAGCCAGCTCTGATAATGGAGAAAGTGGACGTAAGTGTTGAAAAGGTGAACATGAAAGGCAGGAAGCAGGGAGATAGAATGGCAACAAAGTACGGACTCTGAAGACCCCACCAGGGTGCCAGACTGCAAAGTCACCCCTGATTTCTGTACCTTACAGATCTTTGGCAAGATACCTTTTCAAATGAGGATACAATACCTTTAAATCTAAAAAAGAAAAATAAAATGAAGAAACTCCTATTCAGAAAATAAAGGACCAGAAATGGAGGCCTGTTTCTGAATGTTGTGGAATGTGCCTCACTCCCTTTTTTGGGGGGGAGGGGAGTTCAAGACAGGGTTTCTCTGTAGCTTTGGAGCCAGCCTGTCCTAGAACTAGCTCTTGTAGACCAGGTTGGCCTCAAACTCGCAGAGACACGCCTGCCTCTGCCTCCCCAGTGTTGGGATTAAAGGCGTGCGCCACCACAGCCCTGCAGTGACTCATCTCTTGGCAGTGGTGAGCGGACTCCGCTCTTGTCTGGCCTCTGACAGTAGAGGTGGATGCCTGGGAAGTGAAGTGTTAAATACTCTATTTGGGCCCAGAAAAATGCAGGCTTTAAGTTAATCAGACTGGCACTTCTAACCTTGTAACTTTGGTTGAGTTTCTGATGAACTCATTCCCTCCATCTGACGGGACATAACACATCTACTTCACAGGTTATGGTGGACAGTCCTTAAGATACGGCTGTTGAAGGGCGTGGCCGGCTGCTCATGAAAACACAGCTTGTGCATTTACTTCCAACCTTCAAACTCTGCAGCTCTTTCTATCGGAGTTGCCAACTACTAAAAATGGTTTGCATGTGGTATGCGCTTCAGGAGCCAACACAAAGGCTCACAATCAGATGGACTAGATAACCAACGAGAAATGCCCTGGCCACTAACAGCCTTAGTTTTTGAAAACACATTGCTTTTGCTGCATTTCATTGTCTGTGCTCTGATAAATGACAAGCTGCTTTTCCTTAGAATGGATCAGGAATCCTGTTTCTTAGCAACACTCTTCCCACAGGCAATAGAAGACAGACCATAATTCCCTTTGGGCATTAAGAATCTGCTCATAATACTGAAAATATGGCCAATTTCCCCTTACATGCAAATTAGAAATCAGTTCTCCACCTATGAAAAAGAACACAATTAAGACCCTTCAAATGGAAGCCTTTGACATTTTTAGCTCATTTCTCATTCCAGGTTATGTTGAGAGTCATTTTTAACAGATATTGCAGAATCTTGATGTCATCCCATGGCTTTGACTGTCATGATTCAAAATCAAGAATGAAGTTTTTCTAATTCTAAGCTATTTCCTCCCACCAGCTCCCCAGTTCATCTTTCAAAGAAAGCCTATCAATTACTTGCTTCAAATACCAGCTGTACTCTTCAGATTGATATTCTAAACCACAGAAAGCAATAATTTTATGTTTTTCCAAATATAAAATGAGTTCATTGTGAACGTATGGTCCATTTAAAGGTCAAAAGCCAAAAAACAAATCTAGCATCTAAAATATTTTAATGATCTACTTTCTAGCAGCTATTATAAGACATTGTGTGCCAAATGCTCTGCTTAGCTATGTTATTTACACCTCATAAAACTCATCAACATGACATTGAGCCTTCAAGGTCACACAGCTAGTAGGCAAGGAAGCAATGATGTCGTATTTGTTTTCTGAGACTTTATCCATTAATTCCCTTAAAGCTTCTGCTGCGATGCATTCAGCTCCTCATTCCCTTTGACTTAGTTTGTTGATTCTATTAAACAAATAGAGTTACACAGAAGTTTAAGCTTCTAGAAAAGACATCCCTTAGTAGTAATCCAAGAGAACGTGAACGCATCCAGAATTAACATTTAATCCTTTAATGTGCTATTGTATATTTTCGAAGACAGGCTGAAAGCATTCAATGTAGTAAAAGTGAGCCTATGAGCGGTGAGCTATTTTTGAGCAGATGAGTTTCTTACCAACCGGGGCCAAACTATTTTTCAGCTATTTGATAATCAGAGTAATGGACCATACCTTCTCCATGACTGCACCTCAGTCATGCCCTGCCCTATGGGTTGCTAGGTGACTAGCAAGCAAAACAAATGTGGTCACAATTATTTAAAGTGTGTTCTCATCTGATGGATCTAAATTTTCTAGGCACCTGACACCTAATGGCTTACACATTCTATACCTAAAAGCGACCTTGCCATTATGAATTAAGAACATCCTGAAGAGCATGAGAACCCTAGCAAACGCACTTGTCTGTAATGCATTGGGCTCAACCCAACAGTACACTTTGTCATTACATCTATGTGAGATAGGGCCTTCGGATGGTGCTCTTCCTATCTGTATATAGGATAAAAAATAAATGCACATGTATTTATGCATTGAATGGACTGTATTGGGGCCGATGTATTAAACAGACAGTGTATGGTAGAGAATCCCTAAGATATGTTGCTTCTTTTAGTGGCTTCACCGAATTAACTCACTAGTAGAGACAACATCCAACAATTTTATCTCCACAAGCAAGTAAGAATAAAGATAAAAAGTGTACTTTGTACCTGGCTCATAGGCAGGAGCGAGTTTTTCTAGCAAATGAAAGGAAAAGCATCATGCAAATCCCCCCTCCCCCTTACCCTGGACCCTGCAGGAAGGCCTAGTTGAGCTGGGCCTACATCTGTGACCACAAATGCAGACAGGCTGTGTGTCAAAGGGTTTTCAGTTCCAAAGAATGGCCTCAGTGTGAGTTGCTCCAAGCAACTTTGTTTTCTGTTATGGCAGAGAAAAGATAATGATCACATTCAGTACCCAAGGTCATGCATGATTCTCAGCACAATTCTAATTTTACACTTTTATGTTCACAGAATAGAACTGAATTCTAGCGAGAATATCAGGGTAAGAATGGCCTTGAATCAGCTCTGATTTAGGAGACAGTAAATGTCTCACTGACTTCAATAGTGGTAACTCAGCACAGCTGGAAATGAGAATCACAGATAAGCTCCTGGATAAATACACAAACGAGTTTAATCATGTAACTGATCTTGAAAGAAAAAGTCTTCAGTACCTGCACTAACAGCCTCACCAATAGGGCCAGAAGAGAAGCAAATGGCTGGCTGGACTGCTGGTTTAGCATTTTCAAGAGGGATCTCCTTCAGTCCCTGTTTGACAAGAAGCTGGAGCTGAAATCCACACACCATGCCAGGAAAGAGATTCAGCAAAGGAGGCCAAGAAAACCTAGCCTTCTAGTAAAACAGCAGGAACAGAAGTTGTCTACCCATTGCTCTGGACTGTGTCAAACCCCAAATGCTCCCATGACAAAATGGAACTATGGGCCTGCATTTTAATAGACTCCCAACTTCTCTTGATACAGGATGTCCAAAATGGAAACTTTTTGAAAACCTGATTCTGGCGGTTGGGGCTCAGCTGGTGGTACCAGTTCAGCCGGTAGAGCCTTTCGGGAAGTCCTGAAGTCTCTCTCTAGCTCCACACAAACCAGGCCTATAATCTCAGCACTCAAGAGGTAGAGGCAAGACTTGAAGATCATCCTCAGCTGTATAGCAAGTTTCGTGAGGCTCGGCAACCTGAGACCCTATCTCGAAAACAAAACCAACCAAAAAACAAAATACAAATCTTGATTCTGGGAATCCTTAGGCCCTGATGCATCTACACTCCCAAATCCTTGTGGACACATTCTTTTTTTAACCTGGGAAAATATTAACTGAATACAGTGAGAAAAGTGTACAACCAACAGAAGAGAGTTGTCTTTCAAATGGAATTAACAGATGAAGTAGTAAGCACCTGAGAACCTGGGCTGGGGAGGGGGAGGACAAGGACATTCAGTGGGATGTTTAAAATGAGATGCTCAGAAGCTGGAGAGAGAGAGAGGGAGGAGAGGGAGAGGGAGAGGGAGAGGGAGAG
>LOJH01022896.1:0-19713 GCA_001685095.1 Ellobius talpinus
CTGACAGCCCTGTGCTCATGGTCTATGGCTTGGATCAATCTAAGATGAACTGTGATCGAGTCTTCAATGTCTTCTGCTTGTATGGCAATGTGGAGAAGGTGAGTTGCTTTCCTTGAAGAGCTGAAGGAGGCCCCAAGCCTCAGATGGAGGGTAGCAGGGGGAAGGACAGTGAGGTGCACCCTTTGTAATGCTGGTTCCTATAGCGCAGGCAGCCTGCTCCGTGAGTGTGAGTTACCCATATTAAAGATCCCAGTGCCTGCCTATCCATCTCACGGTATTGAGACTTAGTGCACGTGTATGAGTATGTCCTAAGAATTTACATATAGCAGAGATGATTATTTAAAAATTGTCTCTGAATGGCTCCAGGTAATTTGACCACTAGGGTCTTTCTGCATTCTCTGTTGGGAAGTTGATTATACCTGGTGGATTCTTACCAGAGTCCATCCAAGAGTGTAGTCCTGACCTTGATCTAGCTCATGAGAGTAATAGCAGCCTAATGCGGGAATGCACACCTGGGACCCTAGCACTCAGGAGACAGGGCCACAAATGAGACCATCTGTACACAGTAAAAGTTGCGAAAGTGTGCTGCCGACCCCGGGCCTTCCCCTGCCCCTGTATTAAATCAGAAAGGAAGGACAGGTTAAATAATCTTTACATGGAAGCAAGACTTAGCTAACCTAGCTTCAGAGCCTTTCTTTTGTCCAGTACGCACTATAGCAGTCTCTGTAAGATGGTTTAGGACTTGGAGTAGAGTGCTTAGGAGGCCCAGTTCCGTCCCCAGCACCTAAAACTTCTGTCTTTTGATGCTGTGACTGGATATCTAACATGCCATAGCGAAAGCATGCAAATGGCTTGTGTTCTCTTTCTGCACACTGTTTACCTCCTAGGGCAGCTCCAGTGGGAAAAGCACTCTTCGATTGGGTTGAGTTCATGCCTAGGCCAAGCCTGAATTAGAGGTGGTTTTGATCCCCATTCACATGTGAGGAAATGGAAGTCTAGGGCAGCCAGAGCAGGAGTTAGCTTCTGACTCGACAGGAAGAGGACCCTGGCAGCTGGACACTGGTGCTAATTGCACCTTTTCTCCCTAAGGTGAAATTTATGAAAAGCAAGCCGGGGGCCGCCATGGTGGAGATGGCTGATGGCTATGCTGTGGACCGAGCCATTACTCACCTTAACAACAACTTCATGTTTGGGCAGAAGATGAATGTCTGGTAGGTGCTGTCATTCCAGGTAGGGGCAGGTGGGAGGGAAGACTGAGGTCAAGGTGTTGCATAGGCAGGGATGGGGCTGTAGGTATAGGAGTCATTTTTCTGCTTCCTTCTGAAGCCCTGGGAGAAAGTGGTGCCGGTAGGGAAGTCTCAACCTCAGCTGTGCAGCAGCGTCAGATAAGCGTGGGCCCACCTGAGCCTCTGTCAGGCCCTGGAGGACAATTGAACATGTAGTAAAGATTTCCCTTCCTTTCTTCAGTGTTTCCAAGCAACCAGCCATTATGCCTGGCCAGTCGTACGGGCTAGAAGACGGGTCCTGCAGTTACAAAGACTTCAGCGAGTCAAGGAACAATCGGTTCTCCACCCCAGAGCAGGCAGCCAAGAACCGCATCCAGCACCCTAGCAATGTACTGCACTTCTTCAATGCTCCCCTGGAGGTGACTGAGGAGAACTTCTTTGAGGTGGGTGCTGTGGAACTGCTCTGTCATGGCACTGTCGTTGGTTTAGTTGGGCTCATTCTGTTCTGTAATCAGCGGACTCTTAATGCCACCCATTGATCCCTGGGTTTGGGGACACAGCAAAAGACCAAACAGACCAGTTTCCCTGCTCATAGCGGGGACAGGTGAGACCGAGCGGAAGCATGCATGTCACAGTGCAGAGAGTTCTGTACACTGTGCTCCTTCACATGTTGGACAAGCAGTATGACTGGGTATCTGCCAAGAGTGCAGTCAGAACACAGGTCATCAAGCCTTAGGGTGTCTAGATGACTCCAGAGGTGAAGTTTTAGAGATCCTGCTCAGGGGGAAGTAGGGCAGAGATGGGGCAAGTGGGGCCCACGGTTCTGTTGCCCAGCAGTTGAGCTTCACTCATATAATCTCACCCATATCCACGGGGCTGCCATGATGGGAGTTTGAGGAATAGTATCTCAGCTTTGTGCTGCCTCCTTCAGAGATATTTCTAACATTTCAAATTGCAGGATGATTGGGGTGTCTTATATTTGTGATCAAAGCTGTCTTTAAAAAGCAACAGATACTACTAGGCCTGGTCTGCCTGAAGGCACCCATAGGCAGTCTGCAATCCTAGGCTTCTGAATTTTTTTATTATCTTTCTGCCCCAGATCTGCGATGAGCTGGGAGTGAAGCGGCCAACCTCTGTGAAAGTATTTTCAGGCAAAAGTGAGTCCCTGCATCACACACAGTCTTCTCTAGGCCTCTGCCTCTGTGGGTGGTTTCCGGGAGGAAATGTACCTTCTGCTGGCTCAGCCTAAGCCTGCTGCTGTCTCTTGCTTTTTGTTCAGGCGAGCGCAGCTCTTCTGGGCTGCTGGAGTGGGACTCTAAGAGCGATGCCCTGGAGACCTTGGGCTTCCTGAACCATTACCAGATGAAAAACCCAAGTGAGTTTCTGTGTGTCCTGCAGAATCCCCCTAGTGGCCTGATGGCTTGTCTGGCTGCTTGCCAGAGCCATCCTTCTGCCCGCAAGATAGGACCCTAGAGACTTCCTTTGTCGCAGACTCAGGCAGATGGGACTTGGTCACCAGGAGAGCAGTCTGATGACATTCTCCTGGGAGGGCCTGCCAGGCTGCTTGGCTCCACCCACCCAAGAGCTTGGGAGTTGCTCAGGCCTTCCCTGGGTGGTGATGAGTTAGATCCTTGTAATTGAGCTGCGGAAGAGGGTATGTGGGTGTCGATTGGGAGGCCCAGTCTGACATGTGTTGTGCTCTTGTTTGCAGATGGCCCATACCCGTATACTCTGAAGTTGTGCTTCTCCACTGCACAGCACGCCTCCTAATTAGATGCTGGGAAGAGCACATCAAGCAGGAAGACGTCTCTTTCCTTTATGCTGTTGGTTTTCTTTGGTTTTGTTCTTTTTTGATTTATTTTTTGCAGTTCTTGTTTCCTTTTTAAATGCTAGTTCAGTAGATGCTTAACCACAACAGAAATGCTGGAACTCTGGAGGGGGGGAGGGGAACTGATATCTCCGAAGATTAACCTTCACTTTTTAAGATAACTGTGTGATTTTTATTTTTCCCTGTTCATACATTTGTGCTGCCCATGTATCTTGGCACACATTTCAATAAAATGGTTTGGAAGCTAGAACTCTTTGCTGGGGCTGTAGGGTGGGGTGTCTGCTTTGTCCTCTCCCACACAGTTTTCTGAAGCACAGTGGGCTCAGCATAGACAATAAACTGGAAGTAAAGCAGCGGTTTTTCGAGACAGGGTTTCTCTGTAACAGCCCTGGCTGCCCTGAAACTTGCTCTGTAGACCAGGCTGGCCTTGAACTCAAGAGATCAGTCTGTCTCTGCTTCCCAAGTTCTGGGATTAATGCCGACTAGCAGTGGCATTCTTGATGGGCACTGCCCTAGCAGGTTTATTTTAGTTATAAGTAGTTATTGAAACAGTGGAGTTAGGCACTAATGGATGGCTCTGGCTGATGGTGCTTGCTGAGTAAGCCTGATTTAACTGAGTTCAATAGCAGGGAGAAATCCAGTTCTACAGGCTTAAACTCATGCATGTACATGGATACAATTAGAAACTAAGTGAAGTCGGATTGTGGTGGTGCCTGCCATTAATCTGAGGGAGGTCAGTCTGGGTATACAGGGTGAGTTCCAGGACAGTCAGGAATGCA
Source organism: Ellobius talpinus (assembly GCA_001685095.1). NCBI lineage: Eukaryota > Metazoa > Chordata > Mammalia > Rodentia > Cricetidae > Ellobius > Ellobius talpinus. The sequence continues at coordinate 3,834 of LOJH01022896.1, forward strand.
CAGAGATACCCTGTCTCATGTTTGTTGCCTGAGATTTCTGTCCCCAGTCCTGCAGTGTCCCAAAACACAGAGGTCTACATTAATCATAATGGTTAGTCTTAATAGCTCAGGCTTTTTAACTAATTCTTAAGTCTTACATTAACCCATAATTCTTGTCTGTGTTAGCCACATGGCTTGGTACCTTCTATCAGCAGAGGCTTTCTCATCTTCCTCTGTGGGTAACTATTGCAGACTCAGCCTTTCCTTTTCCCAGAGTTCTCTTGTCCTGGTCACCCCACCTATACTTTCTACCTGGCTACTGACCCATCAGCATTCTATTAAACCAATACAACAAGACAAGTCTTTACAGGGAACAAGGTCATTGTCCCACAGCAATCTCAAAAAACAAAATTGGAGCAACTGCCTATGACCCTGGGATAGAGTGGCTTGAGGCTGGTTTGGACAACATACTACCACATGAGAAAAGTGTTGAAAACATACAGGAAGACCCACAAAATAGACTTAACCCACACTTGAACACCTTTTTTTTTCTTTGAGGTCTGTCCTGTAACTTGCTCTGTAGACCAGGCTGGTCTTCAACTCAGAGATCACCTGCTCTTCCAAGTGGTGGGATTAAAGGTGTGCGCCACCACAATCTGGTCCTGAAAATTTCTAGGTCTTGCTAGCTTAACATGACACTCATTCTGCAGCAAACCGTTGAAGTATGTGCTAGGTAGTCCTGGGGTTTAGACAGACCTCAAGATGGCTTCAGTAGAAGCAGGGCCTTTGAGGACCATGGGTTGAGGACTGATGTCCTTGAGGGAGGAGGTAATCTGCAGAGGAGCAGGCCACTCTAGTGGCAGAGGTGCCAGTGAGCCTGACCTGGGCATTCCAGCTCAACAGCCCTCTACAGTCATGTATTATCCAATGGAAAGTGCTGAGTCTACTATCCCAGTTCATTTGCTGTTGGCAATTCAACCTATAGATGTGTCTACACCACAATTATTTTTTTTATACTAGTTATATTAAATGATGCACATCTTACTCAATGAAATGAGGACATGACCACTCCACGGTGTGGTTGAGGAGGCTTTTATTGTAGATATGAGGGAGGGTACAGCCAGAGGCATCTGGAAGAATCCAGAGCAGTAAACATGACCAGCAGACTGAAAGCAGCAAAGGAATGAGAAGCTGGAGGAGCCACAGAGACAGACTTGCACCACAGTTATCCAGGCTTCCGGACCTAACGTTCTCTTAACCTAATGTCTCTCAACAATCTCTACTATAACTGCTTGGCTGAAATTAGGACATCCTTTTCTCTTTCATTTTGGTATCTGCATAAGATTTTCAGTTTTTTATTGAATAGAAGATAAATGTTACTTGCTCCTGATAGTTGCTACATCTGTTTCTTGAAAAAAACTTGGCTGTCTGGGTTGTAGACATTGCTGAAGAAGAAAACATCCCCCACTGGCCCAGAGACATCTGTTCACACTCTTGTTATACATCTCCCTAAGGAGCGCACTTACACAGTATTTTATGCTCTTGGGTAATGCTTTCTCAGTGCTTTTTGGTGTGTGTGTTTAAGAGCATAGCAAGCCAGGTGTGATGGTGCACACAGGAGGAAGAGGCAAGCAGATCTATGTAAGTTCAAGGCCAGCCTAGTCAACAAAGTGAGTTTTTGGGCAGCTAGGGCTACACAGAAACCCTGTCCCAAAAATATCAAAATAAAAAACACCAGAAAGGGGAAAATGATATATATATATTGGGTTTTTTGTTTTGAGACAGGATCTCTATATATAATCTTAGCTGTACTGGAACTTGCTATGTAGACTCACAGATTGACCTGCCTCTGTCCCTTAAGTGCTACGATTAAGGATGTGAGCCACCACACTGAGCTTCTTCAGGTTCTTTTTAGAGTCTAAATTGCTGGTACGTTGGTGCACACCACCCCTTTTCAGGAGGTAGAAGAAGGATCCTTGCAAGTTCCAGGCCAGCTCCAGGTTTATATAGACCCTATAGAAAAAAAGAAGAGGCTAGAGAGATCGTCCGATGGATGGCAGAGTGCTTGCCTATGTTATCTGCCAGTCTCCTTGCACGACCAAAGAAAGGTGGGCGGTAGAGCCTTTTGCTCCTGCCTAGCCTAAGCAATTCTAAATGTTCAGTAACCTTGAACCAGTGACTTCCTTGGTCCGGAAGCCAGCTTCCCAAGTCCCGCGGGAAGTTGTACCACCTTCTGGCAGTAAGGGAATTAAAACGGCTTAATTCTGGCCTGTCTGTATCCTAGCAACTTTTTTGTTACCACATCCAGGCCAGGACCTAGATTTCTAGGCTGCTGCCATTATGTCGTTGACTATTTTAGTTGTTATAACACAGCGCTCTGATGAACTTTATACAGAATTTTCCAGCAGCCATGTGAAATATTTTCTCAGGCCAGCTTCCCACTGGGCCAAAGGTCTTACTTTTAAGCCATTTCCTAAGTACCGGAGACAGGGGGCAGTACTATTTACGGTTGCCCTTAGTAAAGATGGCGAACTAGGCGGGGCCTCGCTACTAAAGGACGATGGCTGCGGCGGCTTCGATGCCCTTGACCAACATGGCGGACGTTTGTCCCCGCCCCCTTTGTTTTCTCCGGTAGCCCTTCGCACAGCCCTCCAGTGTCGATCGAGATGGCTGCAGGGATGACAGTTTCCAGCAAACTCCGCGGCCTGCTGATGCAGCGTGAGTTACCCGGGAATCTGTGGGGAGCCGTTGCTGTGTAGTCTTGTTATAGAGGCAGGAGCCGCTGTGTAGTTTAATGAATCATTAATTATAGTTTTTAGGCCTGTCTTCCAATCTGAATTCTCTGTCCCCAAGCTGGGTCATTCCCATAAAAAAGAGTCTAAGTAAAGTAGTCTCAGACAGAATCCACTCCTAAGTTCACTTGAGTCTTAAAAGCTCTGTCTGGTCAGGCCCGGGTCTTTGAGGAACTTGGGTTGGAGTCACTTAGGTGTGCGCTGTTAAAGTGGCCCTATCTGGAATCTCAAAGTCCCTTCCTTTCTCTCCCCAGAGCTGAGAGGCACCACTCAGCTGTACTTCAACATCAGCCCTCGCTCTCTGAGCTCTTCTGCACAAGAGGCCTTCAAAAGCGCCCCCGAGGAATTATCAGGCCACAACTATGAGTCTATTCAGGTGACATCGGCCCAGAAGCATGTTCTCCACGTCCAGCTTAACCGGCCAGAGAAGAGGAACGCCATGAACCAGGCCTTTTGGAGGTCTGTGGAAGCCTGCCTGGGAGAGGAGGCAGGGGTGGGCAGGGACAGGAGCTCCCCTTTCCACACACAGCCCTTCCCTTCTTGCTCCTCTGCAGGGAGTTGGCGGAATGCTTCCAGAAGATAGCAGAGGACTCTGACTGTCGGGCTGTTGTAATCTCTGGTGCAGGAAAAATGTTCTCTTCTGGTACGCCTCTCTCTCCCTGTTGGCATCCCTCCTCCTGGGGGTAAAGCAGCCACGTTGCCTTTTTCTTTGCTGATTTGTTTGCTTGCTTTTTGCATTTTTTCCCCTCTCCTTACGTAGCTCTGGCTGGCCTGGAACTTTCTGTTTAGACTAGGTTGGTCTAGAACTTGAAGTACTTCTACCTCGGCTTCCTAAACGCTGAGTGCTAGGATTGTAAAGGAGCATAACACCATGCCTAAGCAGTGCGTTGGCCTCCTCCTTGGCGTCTGCAATGTTTGCTTTAAAAAAAAAAAAAGGCACTGGAGAGATGGCTAAGAGACTGGCTGCTTTTCCAGAGGTCCAGAGTTCAATTCCCAGCACCCACATGATGGCTTACAACCATCCATAGTGGGATCTGATGCCTTCTTCTGGCCTGCAGGTGTACACGCAGTGCATTCATACATAGTACATATATATATATATATATGTATATATATATGTATATGCCCAGCTGGTGACTCACGCCTTTAGTACCAGCCCTACGCAGGGGCAAGTGGATCTCTGAGTTGAGGCCAGCCTAGTCTACAGAACCAGTTCCAGGACAGCCGGGGCATATGTGTATGTGTGCACATGTGTGCGCACAAATCAGATGATAGATAGGGGAGCTGATTCTTTCCTTCCCCAGGATGGAACTCAGCTGGCCGCCGGTCAGGCTTGTCTACAAGCACCTTTACTCACTGAGCCGTCTTGCTGGCTCTGCAGTGTTTTGCAATTAGGGTTTTGATTTTTTTGTAAGATTTATTATTTTACATTATGTGTGTGTATCTATGTGCCCATCTCTCTCTATGTGAGTGCAGGTGTCCACAGAAGCCAGAGCTGTCAGATGCCCTGGGGCTGGAGTTACAGATGGTTTGGGTCAGTTTGATGTGGTTGCTGGGAACCAAACCCAGTCTGCTGCCAGGGTAGCGAGTGTGGACTCTTAACTGTTGAGTCATCTGAACAGCCCTACGTGGTTCTTTTTTTATTTTTGTCTTTTTGTTGGGGTTTATAAGAAATGGTTCCTCTGTGTAACCTTGACTGTCCTGGAACTCGCTCTGTAGACCAGGCTGGCCTCGAACTCACAGAGATCCACCTGCCTCTGCCTCCCAAGTGGTGTGTGTCACCACTGCCAGGTGAGACCAGCTATTTTATATATATATATATATTTTTATTCTTTGAGAACTTCATGCATGCATTCAATGTATTTTGGTTATATTCATCCCAAACTCTTCCACTTAGCTCCTCTGAGATCCACCCCCACCCTTCCCAAACTCATCTTCTGTCTTAGTCACTGTTCTGTTGCTGCGAAGAGACACCAAGACTAAGGAAACTCTTTTTTTAAGTACTTTATTTATTTTTATCTTCTGTGCATTGGTGTTGGGCCTGCATGTATGTCTGTGTGAGGGTGTCAGATCTTGGACTTACAGACAGTTGTGAGCTGCTATGTGGGTGCTGGGACTTGAACCTGGGTCCTCTGGAAGAGCAGTCAGTGCTCTTAACCACTGAGCCATCTCTCCAGCTCCCCCAGCTATTTTTTTAAAAGTGTATTTTAAAAAATTCACATGTGGATGTACCTGGGGGCTGGCATAAAGCTCAGAATTCCCTCCCCACAAATTCAAATATAGAACTGAGAGCAACAGAACCTGTCAGCATCCTGAAGCTGGATTCCCATAGTGGACCCGAGTCCTTGAACAAGGCCCTGGACCTCTCAGAGTCTATAGTGCTGTCAGCCAAGTGTGTTAGTTAGTCACAGGCTTTGCACGACTGAGCACACAGTACTGACTTCTGTCCAGCCCACACATGAAGGCATCCCACTGCCCTTTCTCCTCTTTGGATCCTCCTCCATTTACTACCATGGCTTTTGGCTGATGTCTCTCTTCTGATGGGAAACACCCAGCGATTTTTTAATTCAGGTATTTTTTTTCTCAGTCCCCAAACTTCTGTTTTTAGTTCTTTGTGAGAGCTCTCACCATGTAGGCCAGGCTAGCCTTGAATCTCTGATCCTCCTGCTCTAACCTGCTGTCCTGCCTACCTCTTGTTTACTCTTTTTGTTTTGTTTATAGTTTTGCACGTGTGTGCACAAGTGTGAAGGCACTAGCCCGGGGTTGATGCCCGGTGTCTTTCTTGATCATTCTCGACCTTCTGCATTGAGGCATGTCTCTCACCGAGTCTGGAGTTTGGCACTAAACTAGTCTGACTAGCCAGCTCGCTCCAGGGGTCTCCTTACTCTTGAGCCCGAGCTGCTGGGATTACAGGTGGCTGCTGTGCCCACCCAGTTTTTCAGTTTTTACATGGGTTCTGTGGATGCAACCCCCTTACTCATGCTTTTGTAGCTAGCACCTTACCCAGTGAGCTATCACTCCTGCCCTTTTTTTGGAGATAGGATTTCATAAGAGGCTCAAATGACCTTAACCGTGAGATTGCGCCAGCTTCACTGTCGTGACACAGGGATTACAGGCTTGTGTAGTCATGCCTGGATGACACTTTCCTAGTCACTTGTCTGTCACCACATGAGACCAAGGATTACGGTCTTAGCTGCATTATCTGCTAACTACTGCACACCCAGCCCTGTTCTGAGCACATGGATGCATTGATGGGAAAAAAAAAAGATTAAAGCAAATGAACAAACACCGCAGCTCGTGGGATGGATGGTTCGGTGTTAAGAGCATTGCTGTTCTTGCAGAGTGATGGGGTTTGGTTCCCCGCGCCCATATGGTGGCTCACGACCTTCCTTAACTCCAGCTCCAGGAGATCTGATACCCCCCTACTCAGGCCTCCACTGGCATCAGGCATATTCACAATGCACAGACATACATGCAGGCAAAACACTCATACACATAAAATAAAATATCAGGACATGGTACACACGCCTTTAGCCCCAGCACTCAGAAGGCAGAGGAGGATCTCTGAATTCCAGGCCAGCCTGGTCTACAGAGTAAGACCCTGTCCTACCAACAGCGATAACAAAACTCCAGTTTATAGAGCTCACATTCTAGAAAGATAACTGAGTATACTGATCAGACAGATATGTAGGGGAAAGGTAGAGTCAGAGATGGAGAGGGTATATGAAGGCCTCCCTCAGAGGGTGATCTTTGGGCTATGTGGCCTTGAAGAGCCCCACAGCCAGCCTCGTGATCATTGAAGGGACAGTTCTTGGCAAAGGGAACAAAAAGCATACAGGCCCTGGATGGGACTGTTGGGGCCAGTGTGTCCTAAGCAACAGGCAGAAGTAAGGTTTGTTCAGTGCTGGGGAGGTCACAGGAAGGATTGTGTATTTTATTATATTTTTTGAAGATTTATTTCTATTTTACATGTGAGTCTTTTGCTTGCATGTATGTAAGTACACTACATACATGACTAGCGTCCTGGAACTGGAATGATATGTTACAGATGGGCCTGGCAGTGGTGGTGGCACAAGCCTTTAATCCCAGCACTCAGGAGGCAGAGACAGGTGGATCTCTGTGAGTTCAAGGCCAGCCTGGTCTACAGAGATAGTTCTAGGACAGCCAGAGCTGTTACACAGAGAAACCCTGTCTCAAACCACCCTCCCCAACAAAAAAAGAAATTATAGATGGTTGTGAGCTACTACATCAATGTGGGAATTGGACCCCTCCTCACTCCTGTGCCCACTCCCAAAAGGGGCAACAAGTACTCTTTTTCTTTTTATTTATGTATTTAATAAAATTTTATTTTCCCAAACGTACAGCTGGTTGAGCCGGTTCCTGCGTCTTCACCAGCAGCTGAGGCACCTCGATTCGACCCTTTGTGTTCCTGGTGGAAATTACTTGGCTCTGTGCTCTGAAACCAGTTTGATAAGTCCTTTCCTAAGTAGGTCCTGGAGGGCTGCCCTGGCCAAGGAACCGGGAATCTGGAGTCTCTCGTAGACAGGACTCGATTGTTGAACTTGTCCTGAACTTTGCCTTTTGACTATTTTTTTAATTTCATTTCTTTATGTATACAGTGTTCTGCCTGCTGGCCAGAAGAGGGCGCCAGATCTCAGTATTAATAGCTGTGAGCCACCATGTGGTTGTTAGGACTTGAACTCAGGACCTCTGAAAGACCAGTCAGTGCTCTTAACCTTTGAGCTACCTCTCCAGCCCCGGACCACTTCTTTTTGGCCTTGCCACCAGACTTATTTACTGGGTCTTTGTCTTCCCGGACCAACTTTCCAGCATCTTTCTTCTTCTTGACCTCCTTGGGTGGCATGATGAAGCTTGGAGGATGGCAGTGATCATGGTGCCATTGCTAAGGTGCCAGCAAAAAAAAAACCCGCAACAAATTCTCTTAGCCCCTGTGACATCTCTGCAACTCTTATTTATTTAGTGGTTTTGAGACCCTTTTGCACTCTGTAGTCCTGGCTGTCCTAGAACTCAGTATGTAGACCAGGCTGGCCTTGAACTGAAAGCAATCCTTTTACCTCTGCTTCCCAAGTGCTGGGCTACAGACATGAGATTTAAGGACTTTGTCTTTATTTGGATTGTTTTTTTTAACACACTGAGGACGAACCCGAGACTTCTGCATTCTAGGCAGGTGCTCCACCGCTGAGCCACACCCCCAGGTCTTCACTTGTGAATTCTAAGCAAAAGCTTTAGTCCAGGGCCACACCCCCCACCTCACTTGAATGCTAGGCAGGTGCTTGCCCGCTGCCACAAACCAACTAGGATTTCATATTTATTCTGCATGGGTTGGGAGACAAGGGCTCGCAGGCTCCCCCTAGTGGTGCAGGGGAATAGTTACCATTCAGGGAGCATGTCTTTCTTGGGAATGCCAGTAGTACTCCCAGCCCTGGGGAAGCTGAGGCTGGAGACTCTAGATTGGGGTCAGCCTGAACTGCATAGAGAAATATGCAAAGCAAAACAATAGATAGATATTTGGGGCCCCACGGGAAATCCCAGATGCCCCGAGACCTTCAGGAGCTTCTTTCTCTGCTGTGGTAATGTTTGTGTTTAGACCCACAGCTCCTGGGTTCTGAGGCCTGGCTGGGGAAATAAGCTCGGTAACCCCCTCATGCCTTCTCACCAGGTATTGACATTATGGACATGGCGAAACTCCTGCAGCCCCCAGGAGATGATACGGCCCGCAAGGCGTGGTACCTCCGTGACCTCATCAGCAAATTCCAGAAGACCTTCACTGTCATTGAGAAGGTGACTCAGGGCTGGGTGGCAGCCCTTCTGTCTACTCTTCCTCTGCCAGCTTTGACCCCAACCCTCCTTTTCCATTTTAGTGCCCCAAGCCTGTGATTGCTGCTATCCACGGAGGCTGCATTGGTGGAGGTGAGTGTGTAGCCACTGGCCACCACTAGGGGGCCTGCCTTGGTGAGGCTGCTAACCCTCTGTCTCTCTGTCCGAGTCTCCCACCCTCAGTGACCTCAGGTCAGCTGTTGTTGCTAATTTCACTCGGCCCCCAGCTGTGACCCCATGTTTTGGGAGGAGGAATTGGTTCCTGTCATCCATTCATTTTTCTTCCAGGTGTGGACCTTATCACTGCCTGTGACATTCGCTACTGTACCCAGGATGCGTTCTTCCAGGTCAAGGTGAGGCACTTCCTGGGCTCTTGCCTTCTGGAACCCTTGCAGTGCTAGGCATCCACAGAGTGTGGGGGGGGATGTGGAGAGCAGGAACAGTGCAGGCCGAGGCAGCTGGTCTTGAGGGTTTCTCAGAAGAAGGTGTAAGAACCAGACCTTAGGAAGTAAGGTTCCAGCAAAGAAGAGGCACACCGGTAGTCTCAGCCTCAGAGACTGCCGCAGCCTGGCCCATAGAGGGAGTGGAGGGCTGTCAGAGTTTCTTTTACTGTTGCTGTGATGAAATATTTGGACAAGAAACTTGACAGAGTAAGGGTTTGTTTTAGCCCACAGTTGAAGTTCCAGTCCATCGTGGTGGGGAAGTCAAGGCAGTGAGAGCTTGAAGAAATGTCACTTCTCCAGTGCAGTCAGAGGAGTGGTACCCAGCCACCTACACACCAGGGGCCCACCCACAATTGACTGCATCGATTAATGAAGTCGAGATAGTAGGGTGCACGCCTTTAATCCCAGCACCAGGAGGCAGAGGCAGGAGTTCTAGGCCAGCCTGGTCTATAGAGTGAGTTCAGGACAGCCAGGGTTGCACGGAGGAACCCTATCTTAAAAAATAAAACAAAACAAAACAACAAAAAAAGATAGTACCTCAGAGGCTGGTCTCTAGATTCTGTCAGGTTGGTAGTAAACACTGGCCACCACATGGACCAACCTGAGCTTTACTGTGAGGCCCTGGCAGCAAGGTGGGAGGGTGCCGTGGGCGTATGGAGCTCAGTGGTAGAGGGCACGAATGGAAGAAAAGCTCTGAGTTGGCACTGCCCAGCACCCAAAGGGGACACAGGCTCAGCTGGAGAGGATGGCATCGTGGCATCGTGGAGCCCAGGGTTCTGGAAAGGGCCTTGGGAGCCAGCTGGGAGGCCAGGTAGCAGCAGCATCTTGAGGGTGTCTGAGCCAGGGTGGTGAAACCCCTGCAGGCAATGGATGATGCAGTGAGCTCGCATGGGAAGCAGTAGCGCACACAGAGCAGACGCTGACAGACAGTGTTTCCCTCTAGGAGGTGGATATCGGCCTGGCTGCTGATGTGGGGACACTGCAGCGGCTTCCCAGGGTCATTGGGAACCAGAGGTGAGGGGTGATGTTAACCTGGGTTGGAGGGGTCAGACCCAGGATGACAGTGGCTCCTGACCTCTCTTCCCCTTATGTAGCCTGGTCAATGAGCTGACCTTCACCGCCCGAAAGATGATGGCTGACGAGGCCCTGGACAGTGGGCTGGTCAGGTAGGACCCTGACTGGCCGATGGAAGGGAGGGGCACAGGGCCATCCAGGCCAGGGTGGGGCTCCGTGGTCTCCTGTACCCTCACCCTAGAGTCCAAATGGCCTTTCTCAGAGCGGCTATTTCTTCCCCTGAGCATCATCCTGTTGCTGAACCCTTCGTTTGGGGTTTCTCCTTTTCTTTGTGGCACCTGGCCAACCACAGGGGAGAGGGAGACCGTCCCTCTTATCTATCCCTTCCCTGGCAGCCGTGTGTTCCCAGATAAGGATGTCATGTTGAATGCAGCCTTCGCCCTGGCGTCTGAGATCTCCAGCAAGAGCCCTGTGGCTGTGCAGGGATCCAAAATCAACCTTATCTACTCCCGAGACCATTCCGTGGATGAGAGCCTCGACTACATGGTAAGGCCCGCCCGCCTACACCCGCATCCACCAATCATGGCCCTTCTGGTCCAGGGCGCCCAACTAGGCTCCAGGGAGCTGCGTGCCTGCGCACACCTCCTCTGACATGTGCCCTGCCGCTCTTTCTCACACCCTCGGTCCAGGCCACCTGGAACATGAGCATGCTGCAGACCCAGGACATCATCAAGTCAGTCCAGGCCGCCATGGAGAAGAAGGACATGAAAAGTGTCACCTTCTCCAAGCTCTGAGCGCCTTCTGGTCCCGAGAGAGGAAGGCTCCATGGAGGGTCAGGACGGTTCCCTCAGTGCCTTCTCCCACGTGGTCTCCCAGTGTACAGCCTTATGGCTTAGTTCTTCAGCTCCGGAGCCTTATCTTCACTGTGAACAATAAAGCGTGAACACAGCCTGGTGTCTTTACTGCCCTGGGTGGGGGCTCAGAGGCCTGGCTCCAAGGAGGGCAATCGGGAAGGCTGGGAGGCAAATCTGACTGGGCCAAGAGGAAGTGTGCCAGGAACTTAGGCCCCAGAAGGCTGAAAGGCCACCCTGTGCCTGACCCCGAGTGAGGTGTGCCACAGCACAGCACAGTAGACCTGGGTGCCTGCCACTGGCTGAGTTAATTGCCACCGACACTGAGCCAGTTGCCTCATTTCTTTCTTCTTCTCTGCAAGAGCAGCAAGTGCTCTTCTTAACCACCGAGTGTCTCTCCTGCCCCTTTTAAAAAATGTTGATTTGGAGCCTGGAGAGATGGCTCAGTGGTTAAGAGCATTTGACTGCTTTTCCAGAGGTCCTGAGCTTAATTCCCAGCAACTACATGGTGGCTCATAACCATCTGTAATGAGATCAGATTCCTTCTTCTGGTGGGCATGAAGACAGAGCAACTCATATACATAAAATACATGAATAAATAATTTTTTTAAAAAAATGTTGATTTTTGTTATTTGTGTGTGTGTGTTTGTAAGGAAGTTGGTTCCCTGTTTCTACCGTATGGGTCTATGAATTGAACATGGGGCAAGTGCTCACCTGCTGAGCCACCTGTCAGGATATATATATATATATACATATATATGCATGTATAACATATATGTATATATTTGTTTATTTGTTTTGAGACAGGGTTTCTCTGTATAGCTTTTGGAGTCTGTCCTGGAACACACTCTGTAGACCAGGCTGGCCTCGACCTCACAGAGATCCACCTGCCTCTGTCTCCTGAGTGCTGGGATTAAAGGCATGTGCCACCACCACCCGGCTTTTTTATTTTATTTTTTGACACGGTGTCATGTGGACAAGTCCGGGCTGAAACTCCCTGTGTGGCTGAGAATGACCTTGCACTCCAATTTACAGGTGTGCATCAGCATATCTGTCCCGTTTTGGATTGTTTTAACTTTGGGTTTTCTTATCCATGAGTAATCTCAGCCTTCTAGATTTATGTTTGGAATGAATGTAAGGCCAAACATTTACTTAGTGTCTTCTGTATGCTGAGTCATGTGATAGGCATTTATTAACTTGGGGAGCCCCTGCTCCTTCCTCCTTGTGTTGCTGGCTCTGGAACCCAGGGCCCCACACATGCCAAGCAAGTGTTCACCTCTGAGCTCTAGCCCCAGCCCTCCCTTTACTCTTTATTTTAATTTTACTTTGGGTTTTGTTTGAATGTCTACATGTGTGCCCCAACCTTTGGTGGTATTCCTCAGGACTCCTCAACCTTTTTAAATTGTTGATGGTGGGTCCCTTCCCCCAAGACAGGGTGTAGCCTTGGCTGTCCTGGAACACTCCGTAGACCAGGCTGGCCTCGAACTCAGAGATCCACCTGCCTCTGCCTCCTGAGTACTGGGATTAAAGGCATGCAGCACCCCTGACCAACTTGGTTTTGGCTTCTTAATTTTATTTTATGTGTGGGTGTTTTGCCTGTATGTATGTGCAGCACATGCATGTGTCAGCCACGGGTGCCAGGAAAGGGTGTTGGATCCCTGGAACTGAAGTTACAGATGGTTGTGAGCCACCATGTGGATGCTGGGACTCTAACTCAGGTCATGTGATTTTCACATGGAACCCACTTATAGACCAGATTCTCCTCTAATTTATATAGATTCACCTGCCTCTGCCTCCTGAGTCCTGGGATTAAAGGCACTTGCCACCATGCCCAGTCATACCCAGAGCTTTTTTTTTTTGGTAGAGTCTTGCTCTACAGACCAGGCTGCCCCTGAGCTTGCAAGTAATTCTCCTGCCTCTGCTTTCCAAGTGCTAGGATTATAGACACCACACTTGGCTTTGCTGCCGGATTTCATTTGTTTGGGATAGGATCTCCTGTAACCCAGACTGGCCTTAAGTTCCCTGTGTGGTGGAGGACCTTGACCCCCTGGAACTTTCTGGTCCTGGCTGCTGGGATCCTGGCACTCTTCCTATAGTGTTGGATATGAGCCTCGGGGTTTCCTGTAGGCCAGGCAAGCATTCTACCAACTAAGCTAACCTCAAACTTGCAACAATTCTCCTGCCTCCACCTTCCATGTGCTGGGGTTATAGCCTGAGTCCCCAGACAACCGCGGTCTGCTATTCATGCCAAGGGCTCGTCGGTGGACACTATAATTTCCTCCACTTTACAGATGGGCAAGCCGAGAGTGAGGTGCTGGCTCCAGATAGCCAGGAAGGGGCAGGGGTAGAACTGGACCTCAGAACCTGTGGCCCCAGCTGTGTGTGCTCTAAGCCCCTGTCTTAGAGTATGTGGGGTCAGGAGGTGCAAGGCATTCCCCTTCATTCTGGCTTGCTTCTACTGGCCACTTGTCCTCATACTCCCATGGCCCAGCCCCTGCCCTGCCCACCTGATCGTCCCCTCCCTCTGCCAACAGTTCTCAAGGCAAGGTTTTATTGTTCTGATAAAGCCCTGTAAGGCCGAAGTCCAGGAATACTTCCTCCTCATGGGGCACCTCTGAGGGTTAGCATCCCTGCCAGGATGGGAGGCTAGGGTGTGTCCTAGAGATCCCCACTGGAGAGACTTCCTGACCTCTCCCCTGACAGCCACTCCCTCTAGTATAAGGGCCACCTGCGACCTGCCACCATTCCACTGTCCCTCACTTCTCTCGGGACAGGCTAACAGCTCAGACTCTCAAGATGGCCTTTGTCCCAGCGCCAGGATACCAGCCCACCTACAATCCGGTGAGATGCCCACCTGAGCCCACACCTTGTCTTCCCCAAACCCCGTTTTCATTTTCCCCCCTTTGCTGTGCCGAGGCAATATTCTACTGAACCATGTCCCCAGCCTCTCAGCCCTAATTTCATCTCCTGTGCTTAGGGACTGGGGGTGTTTGGGGTGAGGGAGAAGGGCTGTGACAGGCAGACAGCCTCTGAGGTTCTTCAACTGACCCCTTCTACAGACCCTGCCCTACAAGAGGCCCATTCCGGGTGGCCTCAGTGTTGGAATGTCTATTTACATCCAAGGAGTAGCCAAAGAGAAGATGAAACGGTGAGACAGCCCCCCACCCCGTCCCTGCTCACCCCAGGGAGGGGCTTTCTCCCGTCCCTAACTCTGGTGCCAGGCACAGTTTGGAGCATGCTGGGAGTCTGGTGTTCACAGGGTCTCTCTGGCTGCTTATGGGGACAGAAATAAGCAGGGAGGCCCCAATTAAGAGGTAGAAGAAGGAAGGAAACAATTAGGGCCCAGTAGAAGAAGGGACTGAGTGGGTCCTATCAAGATTGGTCAAGAGAGGTCAGGAAGGGGTCACCAAGAGAGGTGGCCCCATGACTGGGATAATACCCTGAAGTGACAGATTTGAGAAAGTGAATTCAGATCACAAGCCCAGAGCCTAAAGTCACTTCCCCCTCCCACGCCAGGGGATGGGGCACTCAGCCATTGTGTGACTCAGAGAGCTACTGAGCTACTGGGCATCTCTGTACTTCAACTTTCCATCTGTAAAATGGGCTGATTGCTAGGTTTCATTATACAAAAGAGCATTTCCACTAAGGCTTGACTTTTGCCATGCTTCAATGTGGTAATTATTATTGAACTAAGTTCCCCGTGTTGTTTCCTTATCATTTTTAGTGTGTGTGTGTGTGTGTGTGTGTGTGTGTGCGCGCGCACACACAAAGCGTAATGTACATATGTGTGTGCATGCATGCATGTGTGTGTACAGCCAGAGGTTAACCTGAAGTGTCTTTTTCAGGCACCATCCACCTTTGTGTATGTGTGTGTATCCACATGTGTGTGTGCAGGTGCATGTATGTGCATGTGGAGGCCGGAGTCGACTCCAGGTGCCACCTCAGTCACATCTTGTGCTTTGTTTTGTTTTGTTTTGTTTTGTTTCTGAGACAGTGCCTCACTAAGTAGCCCTGGCTAGCCTGGAACTTGCTATGTAGACCAGGCTGGCCTCTCGCGTAGATTTGCCCACCTCTGCCTCCCTGGGATCAACCTTGTTTTTTGAGACAGACTCTCTCACTGGGCCCCCGAGCTTGTTCATTAGGCTGGTCAGTGAGCCTGAGACCCGGCTTTCCCCGGGTTCTTCATGCTTTCACAGCAAGCACTGGCTAAGATGATTCTCCAGCTTCTCCAGGCCCCCAATTCTTCCTTCTTTATTTGGCATTTCTTCCTTATTAAATACCCTCATGTGCTGGGAGCAGAGTCCCAATGAGGACAAAGGTCCTTGCCCTCAGGTGGTGCACACCAGTGATCCCAGCACCCTGGAGGCTGTGGCAGGAAGACCACAATTTAGACACCAGCCTGGGCTACAGAGTGAGCCCTGACTTTCATCATCCCACCAGCCCCCCAAAAGAAAAAAATATGAAAGAGTCAGACTCACCCTTATCTCTGAGGAGATGAGAAAGAGAAGCAGAGAGGAGAGGTGGCCCCAAGACTCCGTATGGAACTCAGGATCCTTTCCTGCCTGTAATCTGGGTCAACAGTGACAGGGCCCAGGCAGGGTGGCCCCAGAACTTCTTACAGAAAGCCCCTTGCACAGGCAGACACTGAACCAGCCCTTTCTATGCCACCAGGTTCCATGTGAACTTCTCTGTGGGGCAGGATGAGGGGGCAGACATTGCTTTTCACTTCAACCCCCGCTTTGACGGCTGGGACAAGGTGGTCTTCAACACGAAGCAGAGCGGACAGTGGGGCTCAGAGGAGAAGAAGAAGAGCATGCCTTTCCAGAGGGGCAACCACTTCGAGCTGGTGTTCATGATCATGCCTGAGCACTTCAAGGTCTGGCCCCTCCCTGCAGCCCTCCCTCCCTGCAGCTCCCCTCCCTGCAGCCCTCCCTCCCTGCAGCCCTCCCTCCCTGCAGCCCTC
>LOJH01022897.1:0-10521 GCA_001685095.1 Ellobius talpinus
GAGGAGGTGGAAAATTTTTTAATAACAATAAAAAAGTGTCTGAAAAAAATTAAATAACCTGCCCTCAGTCTCTCTGGGTCAGTTCTTTCCTTGCACCAGAATTATGGTTCATATAGACACTGTACCAAAAGCAAAAGTCAAAATTCTGAGCAAACTTTAAAACAGAACAAAGTCATGACTAGATTTATAAAATCCCTCAGAATATCTGTCTGCCATGTTTCTCTTTAAGTCACATAGCACCTGCCTAATAAAGTTTAAAATTTTCCATGGGTTCTGTCTTAAGCATTTTGCTTCTGTTTTGAAAATAAAAGCACAGAGATTTTGTAAATGTTTGTGAATTTCAGTGTGTTTAAAAGGTTCAACAGAGTTGAACCTTTTAGTTGGCCATAGTTCAACAATTTACAAAGTATTGGTGCATGTTTGGCATTATATTTTTATCATGGAAAACATGTTCTCAAACTGGTAAGGAAAAAGGAACTCCAGGATTTAATGGCTTGTATAAGTCTAAAAGTTATTAATCGGATTAAAAGATTGGCAAAGGGATATTTTCTGCTTAATCCACAAGAAAGTTGCATGATAATAATCAAGGATACTATTATTTATTGTGCTCATACTCTAAGCACTGTTGCAATGATTCATATAGAAGTCAATGTCCTTGCTCCATATACAATGGCACCATGAGGTAGATAATGTCTGTACACCCACTTCACAGATAAGAAAGCTAATACAGGGCCAGCAGGACAGCTCAGAAGGAAGGGCCCTTGTCATACAACAGACTGACAATAGTTCAATCTGACAGGTGGAAAGAGAACCAACTCCAACGATTTGTCTCCTGACTTTTCATATGTGAAGTGACCTGTGTATGCATGTAGTATTCTCTCTCTTTCACACACACACACACACACACAAGCACAAGCACATGTCTTCATGCACACACAGAGAAATAAAATCTGCTAAAAGAATTTTTAATTAATAAAGTGAATACAAAGGCAGGTGAATTAACTTGTCTGTGTTTACATGGGTAGTGCAAACAATGAGATTATTGGAATTTAATCCTGTTTTACAATGTGTGCATTAACTCTTCTGTTAAGTCTTCTCTGGGAAAAAAGAGGGATAAGAATAATCTAATTTTTCCCCCTAGGCCCATAGTCTATGCACAGTATTTCACTAGCCTAAAGTCTACCAATAGTTGACATGGACTGATTGTGGCATGTATGCATATTGGCCATGTGTACTGAACTGATAGGAATCATACTCAAATGTATGGAGAAGGGGCTTGATATAGGTCCCCTTTTGAGTATGTTCTGGCAAAAGAGATATGATTATTGAATACTATTATGCACATGAAAATATTAACATGGATTCCAGGGGGCCCCAGAGGCCAAATGAAATGGCTAAAAATGTATTTATTGATTACTAAGCAACTCTTGCCAAGATATTGAAGCTTCAACTTCCCACATTTGTGATTTAATTTTTTCTGTCTCTGAAATATATCTTGAAAAGAGATTTCTTTCGAGAAGCAAAGAAAAAAAGTAGGCAAGGTGTTTGTCATGCGTGTGCCAACTTTATATTTTATTTTTATTTTTCTAATCTTTATATAAAGTTCATTCAAATTAAAACATAGGATTTAAAATTACTTTTGCTCAGTAATCAGCCTGCCTTACTTGATGAATGAAATTATACATGAAATTTAGTTTACCAGGGATTTTTTAATCTTCAGTCTAGGTTCCTTTTAAGACGATGGGTCATTTTATTCCTCAAAAGTATATAAATATATTTTCTAATTTTTATGCAATATATTTTAATAATATTCCTTCCCTCCCCACAACACCACCCATAACCTGCCAAACTCCCTACTCACCGAAATCCATGTGCTTTCTCTCTAAAAAGACATAAAATATTTAAAGATCTCTTTGAATAGACCAATGAATCCTTTAAAGTTTGTCAATGATCCTCTTAATGTTTCTCCGTACTTCACACTCTCTCTTCACTGAAGACTAACCAGAAATCCGAGTAAGACACTAGGGATGGAGGTCAACATTGATGACACTGTAACAACAGTACCAACCTTCATGCCCTTTTCCCTCAACTATAATAGATGCCACACTCAGTGGCCACAGGTACTTGTAACCAACCATCATCATTTTACATCTCTAAACGTAAAGACTTGGGGGGTTAATTGCCTCCAAACAAGTGCTAAAGCCAGGTTTTGAGACCAAGGCATTTCATTCCACAGACCCTACTCTCCATGAAGCCAATTAGTGTATTGTAAGTGTTCAATATGAACGTTAACTACAGCTATAATTGGTGCTATTATTTAAATATAAAGGTAAGAAAATGCACACCACACAAGCAAATTTTTTTCTTGAATAAGTTAAAGTAAATTTGTTCCATTTGATTTAATAATTGTCTCCCTTCATTCTGGGTTCTAATAGTTAGATAATGGATTTTGTCAGCCATTACATGTCTTCACCTCCAGCTAGGGACACATAACTTTTATTGTGGTCCATTATCTGGCCATTAGAGGCCACAAGTGTGTCCCCTGACCCTCTGCCTCACATTATGCTGGAGGAAAGGAGGAGAAAATGTGGACACAGCAGCTTTCCCAGCACCAGAAGTCGAAGAAGCTACGGTGCCATTTATATTGAGACCATTCATTTTCCTCCTGCTGCGGAGTCCATCACACAAGACCGGAGGATAAAGTTTCACCCAGACCCCACTCCCAGCTTTTCTGCCATGCTCCGTCACTTCAAGATGTCAGCTCCGGGGACAGTTAAACTCTGCTCAGATTATTCAGTTTCTTTGTGTTTGAACAAGAGCTTTGAACTGCTTAGAAGTTGGAGACACCTGTTCAATGAAGTGAAATCTTTGTATTTTTGTCATGGTTACCACTGGCATCCAAACTGCAACTCTTCCTGTTGACCTTGGTTAACTGTGCTTGTGTTTTTAAAATTAGGGTGACGTTTAGGCAGGTCCCATTAGAGAGACATGCTTCAGAGCTTCATGTCATCTGAAACAACTGAAATAATATGCGATGCTGTGAGGCTGTAGAAGAGAAGGGAAACCACCCACAGGTATTAGCCATCAGGATCTGGTCAATTTGTCTCGATTTGCTTTATTCTCCTCGGGAGAAGCAGGAAATCTGCAGGAACCTGTGGTTTTGGATATTGGACATCATTGCAAGCGAATCATCGGTTTAGTCAATTGCTTCCAAGAAGCTGTTTTCTTTTGATTAAAAACCAAATAGAATGGATCAACACTTCATTTTCTGCTCTTGCATGTATTACCTATTTTCTTTACAGGCCTGCTCTATTTCCCACGTCAGTACCTTCTTATTTTATGACTTGCCTCTAAGTTTGTTCTATTCATAACAAAATTGCAAATAGATTTAAATTTGGTTGCATTTTAATTTTTTTTATTCTCTACTTAAAAATTATTTTATTTGTTATTGGGTGCTGGTGACTATTTGTGTGTAACTGTTATGTGGTTGTTTGTGTGTAGGGAGGAGTGTTTGTTGGTCTGTAAGTTGTGAGTGAATATGAGTGTATAATTGTGTGTGTGTATGACTCTGTAAATGTGCTAGTGGAGTGTGCATGTGAGTGTATGTTGGTGTGTGAGAGTTTATGTGTGTATGTTAGTATGTGAGGTGAATGGGTAAGTGTAAAGTATGTTTGTGTAGTGTATGAGTGTGTGTGTAGACGAATATGTATGAGTTTATATGTGATCATGAGTGACTTTGATTTTATGCATTAGCATGTGTGGTTGTGTGATTGTGTGTGTGTATTTCTGGAAGGATGGGGCGTTCTTTGATTTTTTAACACGTGGCAGAGAAAGCTTTTCCTATATGTTCAAAATCTTAAAATATAATCTTAAAAACTCTGCCCCAAATCATCCAATATAGTTTTTGAAGGAGAATGAAACATAAGAAGAATAATCATATTGGAAAACAACAGAATACATTGTGAAAATATTTAAACTTGAGGAGCCCGTTGAGTACCCAGAGGGGAATATTGAGGCTTCTAGACTGTGTGCCAGTAATGCAGGATAAAGGTCAGATCTGAAGGTATGTGGATGTGTAACGAAATAGCAGACAAAGATATGGCAAAGACCAATAATGTCTGTTTAAACAATACCTGTGTTAAAAGAATAAAATAATGTCAACCAGAAACTACAAAGCAGGAAAGGTCAGAGGGCTGGAAAGACAGAAACCAAGAAAAATGTGCCCTTGAAGAATTTCTGTGACATACTTTCATTTAACAATATGAAAGTCAGATCTAATTAATTATTGTAAAGTTTGTGGATGATCATATCATCAAGGATCAGGGAAAGAAACAATGTAGTATCTAGGTATAATCAGAGGATCAATCACTGTGAAATGTCTGCAGGATTTGGTAGGACATTGTGACCCTAAGAGAGTAATTTTAGCAGCAAGTTGATGACAGGAGCCAGAATAAGAGGGAACAGTCAATAAGAAGGAAGGAGGAGCATGAATTACAGGTATTTTTCTCCCTAAAAATATCTACTGGGTACTTTGACGGTGATATAAATGAGAAGAAAGAGACTAATGGCTTAAAACATGACAAGGAAAATGAAGCTTGATCAAAAGCATTTTCATCATGTTGTAAAATACAAAACAAATAAAAACAGTTTCATTTTTCTTGTTTGTTTACTGTTCTGGGTCAGTAACTTCTTCCCTTATAAAGCTCTGTTAAAGATTTATCAATCCCTCAAACCCTTCCCATGCCATGCTTCCTACACTGTTCAAAATCAAGAGCAAAGGTCTCTGATAGGGACATGAACTGGGAGAGAGATACAGATGTACACACAGGTAACAGAGACAGGAACAGATAGGCATCAGATGGACATGCACAACTGGTGAACCACAGAAAGGATAGTGACCATAACCCCCAGAGAGATGGAAAACACCAGGAGAGATGTAGAGGATTTAAATCTGGACTCACTCTTGGCTAAATTAATCCAAGAGGAGGTCTGTGTTTTCATCCCTTAGTGCATTAAATTGACACAAATAAAGAAAGGACAGAGGTCACTTGTCAATAAGCATAATTGCCCGCAGTGACTTGCAAGCGCTGCTCTTTGCAAAAGAAGCAGTTGGAAAGGCGCAGATCCCTGCTCTGCATAAGCTGTACTTCCGAAGAGAAAGAGCAAAGATTGTGTGTGTGCATGCGTGCGTGCGTGTATGTGTGTGTGTGTTTATGTATGTTTGATAGGATGAATGAAAGAGAAAGGAAGTGTCAGTTGAACAAAATTGTAATTTAGATCAGAATGTTCAGAGAAGATTTGGCAAGAAAATAACCTTTGAAAGAGAATTGTGGGAAGCACAAAAACAAGTCTAGTCAGTCTAGGAAAGAAGATGAAATGTTGTTAAGACTAAGATAAAGACATGCCCACTCTGTCAGAGGTGACCAGGATTTTAATAGGCCTGATCAGATGGGAAATGGGATGGATGGAGNCAGATATTAATGCACTGGAAACAGATCACTTTTGTGGGAAAATGCTCTGTACCCTGTCACTTGTATTTTAAATAAATGCTGATTGGCCGGTAGCCAGGCAGGAAGTATAGGCAGGATGATCAGGCAGGAACTTGAGGCAGGACAATGAGAACAGGAGAATTCTGGGAATAAGAAAGACTCAGTCTGCAGTCGTCATCCAGACACAGAGGACACAAGATGTGATTGCCTTGCCAAAAAGGTACAAAGCCACGTGACTAACACAGACAAGAATAATGGGTTCATGTAAGATGTAAGCAGAGAAAACTGTAGACCTCAATAAAAATCAATAAAAAAGAATTAATTAATAAGAAGCCTGAGCTACTAGGCCAGCCAGTTTATGATTAATGTAGACCTCTGTGTAATTCTTTGGGACTGAATGACTGTGGGACCTGGTGTGACAAAAACCTCTGTCAAGAGATCACAATTCAATTAGGGTTGGAGAAGGATACTAGGTACCCTGATGTGGGATTTCCAAATGTTGATTCGTATGCATGCTCACACAAACACACTGGTTTTAGAAGCAATGGTGTTCAGTCAATGTCCTGAAAGAAAAGACAGTAGTTTTTTGGGTTTTTGTTTGTTTGTTTAAGTGTATCAAGTTGGTCATTATGTGAGTTCTGTCGCCCACGTCTTCCTTGAGTATGCTATACCCTGCATCTATGTGTTCTAGTAAACTTTTCAAATATCAAAAGCAGGATGATGTGAAGTTGCATCACTTCCCAGATGGCTATCTTATCCCTTGGTCAGCAAACAATTGTCAGGGGAGCAGGGCACATACTCTGGTCTGCAGAAAAGAAGACTGTTTTGAGTCTCTCTTGACAAATCATTTTCAAGAACCAATATTCTCTAGGTCAGAACCTAAGGAGGAGCCCAAAAGTACTAAAACCAGACTATGTGTTGCTTGTATTGGTTAATGAATAAAAAAACTGCTTTGGTCTGATAGAGCAAAACTTAGTTTGGCGGGGAAAACTAAATGGCATGCTGGGAGAAAGGAAGCAGAGTGAGAGAGAGCTGCCATGGAGCCACCAGAGTCAGACATGCTGAATCTTTCCCAGTAAGCCACTGCCATGTGGTGATATACAGGTTAATAGAAATGGGTTAAATCAAGACGTAAGAGTTAACCAATAAGAGACTAGAGCAAATGGGCCAAGCAGTGTTTTAGTTAATACGATTTCTGTGTGGTTATTTCAGTGCTAAGCTAACCAGGTGGCCGGGATGAACAAGCAGCCTCTCTCTGCAACAGATTCTCATTACTCTATCATTAATTTCCATTCCCATCCACTCACTACATTCCAAACAATATCACATTTTATCCTTGTATGCAGCTCTAAGAGACAGATGATATTAACCTCTTTTATTACATAATGATGCATCTTTAAGGAGAAGAACCCATCTCCACAGGATCATACAGCCAACAGGTAGAGGAATAACAATGCTGGTTTGATACTGGAACATGCATTTTATGCTTCATTTTCTGCAAGTCAGCAACATCAAGGTAAAAGAGAATTTGTTTATATTTGAGATGAGAAACAGGAAGAATGGGGTGGAAAAACTGAAATCTTATTTTAATAGTGTGGACCAGCTCATGGGGGAGGTCCTCTGTTTAAGGCTGGAGGATATCATTTTGTACCAATAAGCCCCTTTTGCAATATGCCTCCTGCCATGCAGAGCATGCAAAGATCAGATAATGAAGATATTTTCTGACATTCTTAGGTAACACTGAATTCTGCTTTTTTCTTCTTCAAATGTGGAATTTAGCAGGTAGTTTGAGATTGGCAAGCTAGACTGGCACACAAATTCTGTGAACATTTTTGGATATTCCATCTTTGATAAACAAGTATAATATTCACCTGGAAGGTGATTCTGGGAAGGAAATCAGGCAATAAAAGCAATATCTTAAATACTTAATGGAATATACCAGTAAAGTACTTTAATAATCTAATATTATATATGCTATAGAAATCTTTTATTAATTATTTTATCCTTGGTCATATGCTGGTTTCCTTTTCAAGTTTATTTTAGCTCTTATTTCTAATGACACTGATTAAAATTGGAATACTCAAATTTACAAAATCTTCTCCATCCCACAAAGAAACCTGCCTAATTTGCTAGCCAATTTATTATACAAAGCTGTCCAACTGCAGGCCAAAACAGCCCTGGCTCTGTTTACAGCTATCTCAAATTAAACACACATCTAATTTGTAAATTATTATCACCCTTGGACTTCAGAATTCTTTTATTCCCTTTTCTGGGAAAAACTAATTTAATTTTTTTGCATGTAATCATTTACATTTTTGAAGGCCAAGTTTCTTTTCATGTAGACAGTTCTAACTTCTTTGGATTATATTTCTGAGGTCCCTGGTGTTTGGTTCTCCTCCCAATCTAGGAACATTTTAAATTTTTATGAGTGTGCTTTGAGATCTACATCTTCTTCCAATACATTAAAGATGTTGGGCTAGAATCTCACATACATCCCTATGGTACCACACTTCCTATATCCTAGCAGTTCAACAAAGATTCTGAAAACATTACTCCATCTGCTTCAACAAACATCTATACAGAGCTAATGTGAACAATGCTGTGGTTTCAATCCTCCTCATCATAAAAGAGCAATATATAAAATAATAGCTGGAAGTGAAGATTTGGATAATCCCTTGTCTCAGTTTTTAAAGATTTCACTGTCAACTTACTCATATGAAACCATTGAGTGTCTCAGAACTACCTGATAAATTTTGGCCAGTGCACGAATGAGGGAATTTATCTCACTATCTTAGATCTAGCACCATTTAAAATACTCCCAAGTTACTTTTGACTAACAAACTAAGGAGATTGATTGGACAATGCTTATGTATTTGTGCTTTGTTTATTATTTTTAGACCAACTTCTAGATGAAGAAGCAAATTATTTTGCAATTGAAAGATACTGGACAAGAACTGGCTTTTGGTAACTTGAAAACTTAGAGTGAATTCAATTATTCAAACCTAATCAAAGTGAGTTATGAAATATTATATTTCCTCTTTCCATTCCTCTGTGCTGCCTAGAAAAACATGCCTGCATTACACACTCCACCTTTCTTTAGATCAGTGCTTATCAAGCCATGGGTCCCAACTGTGTTAGTGGGGGGGTGGTCAAATGACCCTTTTTCAGGGATCACATATCAGAAACCCTGAATATCAGATATTTACATGTGACTCATGACAGTGGAAAAGTTATAGTTATGAAATAACAATAGAAATAATTTTACGGTCAGAGTTGTCAGAACATTTAAAGAATCATAGCATTAAGAAGGTTGAGAGCCACTGTTTTTGATGCTAAGCCATTTAAAGGCTAGGTTTCTATTTGGGATAATTTTTCCCTGATCTTATTATACTTTGATTATTCAATATGAGTTAACTACATTTGCAATTTCATTTTAAATAATGCATTTAAATAAAGTTAGCATTTTTGGTGTTTCATAGAAAGGTCTAATATTTTTTTCAGAGATTCATTCATCCTCTTTTTTCAGTGTCTAGCTGTTGTTTGAGATATCACTGTCAAGCTAGAAGGTCTCCATCCCAGTATTCCTCAACTCTCCTTTATCTAATGGAAATGAGGTGTGATACTTCCTTGTCAGAAAGTTAAATGATGAACTCAATACCTATAACTTCTGTCTCCACTTTTTCCCCCTTTATATGTTAAAGATTCCAAGATCCTAAGAAGATGACAAAACACAGTTAAGAGCTCAGAATGCAAACATTATACATATTAGATACTTTGATTAACTATTTAAATGCCCATATAGCTTTTGTGTAAATGTATTCATAATAGGAACAACCTATTTATTCCATTTGAAAGATTTATTTACTTAATTTACACACTATGTGTATTTGCCTGAGTGAATTTATGTGCATCATCTGCATGGATGATCCAACAGAGGCCAGAAGAGAATACCGAATTCCCTTGAGCAGCATTTGTAAGAGATTGTGAATTGCCATGTAGATACTGAGAACAGAACCAAGGTCCTCTGCAAGAAGTGTAAGCATTCTTAAATGTTGAGCATTCTCTATAGCCTGCCTACTTGGGATTTTGAAATTATTTTGTAAAGGCTTTGGAGGGGAGAGCTTAATCAGTTTTTTTAGTAAAGTTTTTACTAAAAAAAAATCAATGGGGACTTGAGTTTGGATACCTGGCATCTAGGTAAACAGCCAAGAACTGAGGCTGACACCTGTAATCCCGACACTAGAAAGATGGAGAGGATCCTGGGGCTTGATGGCTGGCTCATCTATCTGGTCCATGAGCTCCAGGTGCAGTGAGAGATGTCTCAAGAATAGGGTGGAGAAGAAATTGAATAAGATACTTCAAGTGACTTCTGGTGTCCAAGTACACAAAGAGACACAGGCACTCACACAATATACTAGTAAAGAAAATTAAAAAGAAACATGTCCTCCAAACCTAAAACTTTCATGTAGAGAGGAGACACATGTTTCCAAAAGACCATATCTTGTCACTTCTGCAACAGCAGAAGTGTTGTCAGAGTTCAATGCCAACTACAGCCATCACACACTTGATGGGAAAGACAGCCACTATTGTGGATGCCATTGCTCTAGGACTGCCCCAGTTCTCTCTGCTGCAGTGCCTCTCCAGGGCTTCTGCCCTCTGTGGCTTTAAAGCTGCAACTCAGAAATTCTGGAAAAACTGAAGGAAAAAAGTCAGAAAGAAAGTGAGGCATGCACAGCTCTAAAATAGTCACCATTATGCACTATATCTTAAGATTCACCTCACAGCCATCGTGGCTAAAGAAAGACAAATGTGTAATTTTCATAAGACTGAATCTATTCAATATGACATGAAGTAGAATTCATTCAGAAATTATACCTAGCTATACTTCTTTTTTGTTAAAGTGGTTTCTTGCTGATTTCTTAAATATTCATAACTTTTATTGCCCATAGGCATATTGGTATTGCCCAGTGGTAAAGCACTTGCCTAGCATGCATGAGACCCTAGTTTCAACCTCTCTCTCTCTCTCTCTCTC